>VCHN02001827.1:0-19843 GCA_007115665.2 Sequoiadendron giganteum | reverse complement strand
TTCTTCTTTACCACCTTGAGGATTCTTTCCAATTGCTCTGGATGATCCTGAAGATACTCCAGTTGTGAAATTTGTACCTTCGTCTTCATCATGGAAGACACAATGTCGAAACTTGCTGAGGATGGATCTTGAACAGCCAGCACGGTGTTTACTTGTGAAGACCTTTGATTGGAAGTGGAAGCCACTTCCTTTCCTTTTTCATCAGACTTCCGCTTTTCTTCTTCTTCTTTCTGTGCTTTGAAGTGTTGTGCACGTGTAAACACAAGCGATGAGATATTCTCATGATTGACTGCAAGAGAGTATCGGCAGTAGTCTTCTTCTTCTTCTTCTTCTTCTTGTTCATTAACGGGTTCTCTATCAAAATATCCCGTTGCGGAGTCGCCATCAAAGTTGCCTGTCTGTGGTGAGACAACATTTGTAGTTGGTGAAGGTACGAAACTTGAACTAGGAGTAGCCTCAGCAAATCCCATGAGTTGACTCATTCTTTGATTTTCCGGACATGTAGATCCGGTGTGTTCAACTGTGTCATGGAAAGTGCAATACGCTGTAGACTTCTCAGCTTCAACATGCGGTCTTTGTTGTCCTTGCGGAAACTTTGATTTGTAGTTGTTGAAAGGCTGAAAGTTATTCCTCTTCGGCTGGTACGGCTGTTGAGGTTGATATGGCGGTTGATATGACTGTTGTGTAGGCAGTGCTTGCTGCCCTTGTGCGGGTGACTGCCTCTTGAGAATGGTCACCTCGTTGGCTACTTTCTGAAGTAGCGGATCAGCAGACGCTTGAACAAGCAGTCTGATTGAATCATTCCTCATCTTGCCCGTCGTAATCATATTATCTTCAATTTTGATAGCTTCCTCTTGAGTGAGTTGTAGATCTACTTCTTCACTTCCCTTTAAGAGAAAGGCTATTTCTGATGGTAGTGCATTGATGAAGCTGCTCATCAAAATCTCATCAGATGGATTTAATGTATGGGCAAGATGTGTAACAAGGCAGTTAAACCTTGCAATGAATTCCCTCATCGGTTCAGTAGGCTCCATCTTTGAGTTTGAGAGCTGTGCAAATAATTGGTGATTATCCTCGGCAGGCTTGAACCTTGCCAAGAATTTCTCACTCATGACTGCCCAACTTGTGATAAGACCAGGTTCAAGATTATGAAACCAGTCTGATGCATTGCTTTCCAGGGTCTCAACAAAGAGACGAACAACTATGTCTTCATGTGGAACATGCAAAACGAAACAAGCCGCTGTGAATGCTGATATGTGTTCATCTGGATGTTTAGATCCATCGCCATGGAATCGAGGAAAGTGCTTTCGTGATCCCTTAGGCAGCTCATGATGTCCTTGTAAGGCCAACGGTCCGATGTTATTGCCCCAAGGTAGTGGGGTTGGACGTCTCACGTTCCTTCCGTTCCGACCGTTGCCGTTGTTGTTGTTGTTGTTGTTGTCGCCCATTGTGACAGCTGGGGCTGGAGATTCTTCTTCTAATCCTTCTAGAAAATGCTCAGGAACCTCCTCAAAGTGCGGCTCTTCTTGAATGGGAGGATTGCGCCTCCTTCTGTAGTAAACCTGGTAAGCCAGGTTGCTTTATTCCCACGCAGGTGGTGGCAAAACTGGTCTACCTGTTGCAAGATCCGCCTTTTCTTCTTCTTTATCCAGAGTAGTAGCTGCGTTTCTCCACTGGGTGGTAGATGTATGATTTTCAAAAATAAAACTTCGCAAGCTACTGATGATGTCTGACTGCTCGCCTTGAATTAGCACAAAGTTTGGCTGTAAGGCAGCCGAAGTAAGTCCTGGTTGTTGAACTGGAGCAGTAGGACGCCAAATGGTCATACCCGTGACATAAAGCGTGAAGCTTTCTTGAATGTTTTCTTGCCTCGTGCCCCACGGTGGGCGCCAGAAAACTGTTGGCGTAAGAACTAACACCTCTGGAGTGTGAGTTCGTACGGACAGCTATGCACACTACGTAATGAGTGCTCTTCAAATTAGGAGGGGAAGCTCCCTCGTTGTGCCGGAATGCATGAAATAGAAAACTAAACTAATGTCCTCTCTTTTTGTTCTCAGCTGGTAGAGGCACAAGGTTAAGAAAACCTAGAACGTTGCAGCTAAGTATTTTTTGGTTTCGCAGATCATGTAACTACAACTAAGCTAACTTCTTTAATATCTATCCAATTTCCTCAAGAAACAGAGCACGAGGAAATGGAGCAGGAATGTATTGTACGATAAACTTCAGGTGCGGGCTCACAACATGAAGGCAAGGTAGGCGCAACTATTTGCTAATCCGGGAAGAAGTTTATTAAAACAAACAAATGAACGGTAACCCTGGTACAGCTTCACAACATGAAGGCAAGGTAGGCGCAACTATTTGCTTGGCTGAATGAGTCTACTATCACACACATCAAACGATAAGCTTTAAGTACAGTTTCGCAACATGAAGGCAAGGTAGGCGCAACTATTTGCTCTTCTGAATAGGCTTATAATAAACAAAACAAAAAGGTAAGCAACTGGGACAGTAGATTGTATAGACGCAACACGCATGCAATAACGATCAAACCAGCAACCCCATTTAACCAAGATCGAATAAACACTATGACAATAACATGAAGGCAAGGTAGGCGCAGCAATTTATTATAACAGCAATTACTCTTTGAACAGATACAATAATAGCAATACTACAGGCAAGGTAGGCGCAGCATGTATGCTATCAAGCAAAAAGTTAAATTACAAATGAGCTTAAAGCTCTTATTTATAGACTTCAAGGTGTAGGCAACCCTAAAATCACCTTGAGTCAACTAAAGTCTTGCAATGCATGCAAGATCTTATTCCTAAACCCTAATTGAATGAAACTATACAGTTAACTGAGAAACTATCATCAGTTAACTGAAACATCTAATCTAAATGGACAAGGTGCAACATGCACGTCCTTATTGAAAGCAAATCAACCGGAATGCTATCATCAGTTGACTGAAAGATCTAATCTAAACTCCAAGTGTTTGTAGATATTTCCAAGACAGACAAGACATGCAATGTGTAACAACCAGTTAACTCGGAAAGAAGCCTCGAGTTTAACTCCTGTGTCTAATGTCTATCTTGGAAAAAGGTGGGACGCCTTTAATTGAAGTCTACTGACCCTGATCTTGAGAAATTAACCCATCTACGAGGTCGTTGACTGCATCTCCATCTGGGGAACTGAAGCTTTGGCGAAGAATCCTATGTCTGTGCAGCATGTCTTCTCCATTAGTCATCTGACACCGGAACTCACCCTTTCTCCTGATTGCCTCATCAAACAATGTTGACCTGGCTGTAAGCTGATTCATCTTACAGCCAATGGTCTCACCACTGAAAATACCGTGAATAAGTGCTTGGAGCTCTAACTGGATGTCAGCAAGCTCAACATAGTCACCACCCACACGCTGATATACACATGGTAATTGAGACACAAAGTCTCTTATATAGCGGAGTGCACTAGTAACATGCTCTTTGCTCTCAGCCACCTCAGATATGATCTTTCCTTCTATCTCTGCCTTGAAGATCAACTGTGTTCTCCAAATGTAGACCTCTTCTTTATCCTCTGCCTCTGTGACTGAATCAAATGACATTCCCAAGTTGGCAATCAGAATCTCATCCCTAGGTTTACTAATAGCCAAATCACGTTCCTCATCTTGAAGTCGTAAACGAAGCTCACGTGCATTATACCGCAATTGATACAATTCTGTAAGTATAAGGCGACCTCTAGCAACAAACTCCTCTTCCCATTCCTCCAATCGCTTACCATATGCAACCAGGAGATCAATCTGACCCTGCTCTGCTGGTGGTTCTAACATATGTGGAAGCGCGGTGACAACATCCCCTGTCCTGTGTACAAGGCTAGAAATGTACTGGCGAAGCTGCTGTATTTCAGCCTTGAGAGCTGATTTATCTTCACCATCTTTCACCATCCTATCTTTGACGCTATCTGTAGCAACCTATAGGAGATCAATATCTGTCTGACGAGTACTCTTACCGAAATGAACTGTGATAACCTCGAAGTCTTGAGCTTCCATCTCGTCTAGACTCTTATCTTCTGGAGGTACAGCAGTCTCAACAATGAATTCCTTATCTGCACTTCTCCCAATATGTATCTTCTTCTTGATCCTCTTTTCAGGCACATCTTGATGGTCATGATCAAAATCTGAATGATCAAGTATGTAAGATGGTTGCCTCCTTTTTCTTCCCAGCTGACTCTCAAGCCAAGATGAATCCCGACTAATCCCACTGGAAAGACCTGTACTAGTCGTAGGAGGATCTGATGAATGTGAATGTATAAAAGAATCGCCGCGAGGAGGTGAATCTACGTCCAAATCAATGTGAATTGGAATGGGAGGCTGCTCTAATGGTGTCGGTGACGGCATACGGGGCTGAACCTCAAGCTGCGGAGAAGTCTGAATAACTTCTCTGACTGGCTCTACATGTGGAATCACAACAGATGCTTTTCCCTTTGAATTACTAGGCGCTGGATTCTTTTTAGGAGGATTGCTCCTCTTCTTCTGCTTAGGTTTTAAAGAAGAAGGCAATACAAGTCCTTCTGTTGGCGGCTCTACTCTAGGCATAGATGCCTTTCTCAACCTTCTGCTTTCTAATTAAAGCATACTATTTTGGATGACCCTGCTCGATCTCTCCTTTACTGATGCGAACTCTTTGGCATACCAGTTTACTAACGGCAGTGGTTGTCCATCAACCTGCTCTCTGTAAAATTGAGGAAGTGTATCTCCCTCATCCTCTGTCAATCCTTCCACATCTTCTGCCAAGAAAACAGAAACTTGTGGAAGAGAGAACCTGCTATAGCTACGTCTGCGAACTTCGAAATCATCCTCACAATTCACCCAATAATCTTCCATCGTAAGGTTTGTGATAAGAGAGATTACCCAGGCGAGCTGCGTAATGACCCCAAGGATCATATGTGCGTGTATCCACCAGGTACTTGAGTTTGCAATTTTCTAACTCTTGACCTGCGGTCTTAGCATCAACTGCCGTCCTACACCAATACATCCCGAATTGCAAAGGAAACTCGGCAGCTGGTTTACGCTTGATGCGCAAACGTTTGTGAACTTCATATAGCTGCCTCAGGAACTCCATGAATATTGTTTTATCCGAAGGATAACGTGGTAACATAGCTGGTTTTCCTGTGTATCCATAGACACGGATATAGGTGTATGTAGGGAACTGAATGTACCAATCTGCCCAATTCTTCATTGCTGCTCTGGCAACTGTCGAGATGCGAATATGCAACTCCCGGTCCAAGTTTCTCACTGTATAAGTTAAGAAAGCCTCTTGTACACGTTTAAAATGACTTTCAGCCTTTGTGAACTCAAGCTGGTCATAGTAACGATAGACTTTCTGTACACTGAGTATGCCCACCGTATTCAAACCATTAAACCGATTCTGATAAGCAATCAAGTACACCAGGTAAGAACACATATGAAATTGATGCGCAGCTAGGAAACCGGTGATTTGCTCGTGAATAACATCGCTGATGAAGGATGCCCAGTCATAATGCTCTTGCCCCGAGATGATTCTACCAATGATATAATACATCCACGGGTGAAATTTGTTCGCATCTGCATGACCTGAGACACGATTAAGCAGTGTAATCAAAATATTGTATTCATCCTTACACTCGCCACGACCCAAGTTGTTTGGCAACTTGCTCTTCTTTTGTTTCAGCCATCTCTCTATCATCTTGTTTTGACACTTATCCAGTCCAGCATTGAATGCCTGCTCGCTTTGACTCATGGAAATAACCATCCCATCCGAATGTTGAGGAATATCTAGACTTCGCTCGATATCAAGAGGTTTGAGACTGCATATAACACGCCCATCTATTGACCGTATCTCTCGTGTAGCGGAATTGTAATGCTTGATGCAAGATATTACAAACTCCACGCAATGCACCGAAATAGGTATGGAAGCGGCCTCAAGCAACCCGGATTGCTGAATATTCTTGATAACTGAATCCCTGATTTTGAGTGGATCCAAAACCACCTCCGGCAACACCTTATGTAGATCTGTATCAACTGTTCCGATGAAGTCATGGGTTAAGACTGATTTGGTCTTGAATTCGAGCTGAGTGAACTGCATTCTGAAAAACTTGCCTGTTGACTGTGCACACGGCTATATTCTGACAACTTTTTTGGAAAGCCAAAAATAGCCTGCTGAGGCTAAAAATAGCTTGTCGGATGAGAATTTTTACGAAAAAAATCTGAGATATGGGTTTTGTCCAGAAAATGATTCTAAGACAACCCAGAACGTCAGAAATGCAAAAATTTACCCTTTACTCAGCCATGCAAAAGAATTTCGGTTGAGAAAATTAAAGCTTCAAGAACAGATGTTCTGGAACAAATTTTCCTGAAAAATTCTGGCACATGGGTTTTGCTGAGAAAGCTCTTCTGAATCAACCCAGATATTTTGTTTTGCCAAAATCTGCCAACACTTCGAACATGCAAGAGAATTTAAGACGAGAAGATGGAAGAAATATAGAGAAGAAGAAAGATATATTTTTTTAAAATTTTTTTATTTAATTATTATCTTCTTCTGTCAAAATCGCCACTCTGCCTTGAATCTGATGCTGAATCTGAACTTGTACCTGCAAAAGAATATTTTATCACCTTCGAACTTGATCCTTTGATGAAAATTCGCCAATCTCTTTGAAGAAATTCGAACTTTCAAAGCTGTGTGAATGATGAAAGGCGCCATGCTTGTTTAAATAAACAATTCGTACCATCATGCATGCATAATGCAACCCTAATTTAGAAAAAGGAAAATCGATTGGCTTCTCTCTAGTTGAACTGCCACTGTCTCTGAGTCTTCAGACTAAAAATAATATCTTAATTTTAAAACATGCAAAAAACTAAAAATGGCGCCAATATCTGTCTTTGAAGAAATTCGTCACTTTTCAATGCTCTGCATGCAAAAATATTTTTTTTCATTTTTTGCCAAAAATAGCATCTTGCTGTGTTCAACACACTTCCCTGATTCCAAAAAGTCAAATTTTGATCTTTTAGGCTTCCATTTGCAAGAGTTATGAGATTTTTAAGAATCTCCTATTTTGTAGCTGACTGCAAAGTTACAACTGACCATGTTCAGCTCTGATTTCTGGCTGACTGACTGAGCCTGCGACTGTGCTGAGATATCCACCGCGAAGCTTGTATGACAAGGATGAAATGTCTGCTGGGAGCAACAAATGCTATGGAGCTCATCTGATACCTTAGAAAATAAGGCGCCTCTGATTAAATTGATGTTTTGACTCCAGACTTAGCCATTTCTTAGTTTTGCCTTCTGATGTTTCAAACTGCCGCTGACAATGAATAATGAACTCCACTGACTGAATAATGGATTCATTGCATGACTAGAAGTATCCTGCATCCAATGACTGTATGTGAAGGATCTGAAAATTGTATTAAAGACCCCAAAAGCATGAGCGCCCCTATTCTGTGATAGCTCAAACACCATTTTGACAAAAGTGTGATTTTCAACTGAACACCATACTTTGACCCTTGATACCGGGAACCGGAATGTTCCGATACGCGTGCCGTCTGTCTTGCTGTATAGTTTGGTCAACTTGCAAGAGATGTTCTTGGAGACGACGAAGCCAGAAAATTGCTTTTAAGGCCTCTAAAAGAAAATCGCCTTTTTCAAAGAAAATAACATTCTTACACTTAGTCGTTTTTTGAACTGCCTTCAATCAGCTCTTCTTCACAGCATTATCATCTTGACCTCGCACGTACGAGCATTCGCCAAATCCCGGAGGCTGTCGGCTAGACTCGTTGGATAGCTTGAGTAATTGCACACAAGTCTTGTGAAGACTGTAATTGCAAATAACCCCGTCTGGCAGGCCTAAAGGAGAATCGCCCCTAGCCTACAGCTGTGCAGCTTTGTGTAGCTACGCTTCACCATCCTCTGTTTTACGTGCTCGGTAGGACCTCTGTCACAGTTACTCAGAATATCGGATCGTCTTGTGAACGGATACACTGCAAAACTGAACTGAGCTGGAAGAGATCTCAGGAAGACCTCAATTGCAAATTCATCCATCAAACAGGTCTTATTCAGGATCGCCCCTGGGCTACAGGGGAGCGGATTTGCATTCTGAAAAACTTCTTCTGACATGTATCCTGCCTGCAATTTCTACTTCTAATGCTGATAACCGGATTTCTGTACTGGATATGCTTTCGCTTGATAGCTCGTTGAAAAGCTAAACTAATTCTGCAAAGACTGAAACCATCAAAACACACATGCATCTAGATCCGGGCCTTCAAAAAGAAAATCGCCCTTGGGCTAGAAGGGAGCGGATTTGCATCTCTAGACTGCCTCCTTGATGAAAACACTCTTCGTAACCTCTGCTTCTGTCTTCGTTTGCCGGAGTTCTGTAACTCGGATAATCTTGCTTCATGGCTAATCGGAAAGCCGACTGAAAACTGAACATAATGAATGTGTTCTTAATCCAAAACCCTCCAATCTTGACCTTCAAAAGGAAGGGCGCCCCTAGGCTACAGGGGAGCGGATTTGTTTTGAATTCATTGATTTTCACCATTTTATGCTTTGCAAACGCTGTATCCATCCCTGCGGTTGACCATGTCGAAGCGTTGTGACTGCTGAGGTGTGTGGATGACTATACTTCATCATTTTCACATGTACGGACACTATAAAGTTGATTTGCACGTTGATTGCGCAAGTGTCTACTACGTTACATAGTGAAAAGTTCCCAGACTTAGAATATTTTAGCACTTTTTGCCAATCTGAAAATCCCTCCATCAAAAAGCATTATTTCCAACATCTTTTATCGTAGAGCGTTCCTCTTTGAGTTTCAGGCTTAGATATTGATACCTGGTACTGGCCGACTGCCATTGATGACCCCGAAGATCCTAACTTTTCTCCTAAAAAAGTGAAAACTACCCACCAGCCTTAAACTGACTTTTAACTGAAACTGACTTCACCACTGTGATTGTGATGTGAAATAAGCCAATCAAAATTAATTTCATCCAATTCTGACAAGTTCCTATTTTTTAGGGTTTCGGGCTAAAAATAGATTTCAAAAACCCTAATTTTCAAAATTTTCAAATTTTGCCAGTATCTTCTTGGCATCACACTGACTAAAAGCCCATACTTTATTTGCCCGAAAATTGAGTTTTGACCCCACTTTTACAAGGTTTAGACCATTTTAAGCAAAATGCTTTAATGAAGCAAAAATTTGGGTTTGGGTACAACATGTGGCCTTTTATCTTCTGACTCTGGAGCTAGCATGGTATGCCTCCTATGGCCCTGCTACCCCATTTATACTTGTTGCCCAAGCTCATCTGCTATTTTTAGCCTTCCTGCTATTTTTAGCAAACCCTAAAATTGATTTACTTTTGCAGCTCCGTTTGATTTGAATTTTTCACCACGTGGTCCTCATCACTTGATGAACCTGTTCACACCTACCCCTTGCCCTGACCTGCAATTTATAGCCGTGTTCTGAAGACGACTTACTATAAATAGTAAGTTCTCGGATTGCGCCCAAATTTTACTAGTGGATTGCCTGAAGGATGCTAATCGTGATGGGATATCTTCGTTTTTCGAAATTCTGGCTTTTTACCCCTCTTTTTAGGCATCGAAGCTGGAAACCCTAATTCGATATGCATGTGCCTTGAATAGTCTCCGTTTGACTTGATTTTTGCTACCTGTTGCTTTGTTCGTGAAGCTGAAGTGTCTGGTGGCTGCTGGAGCGACCCTACTATTTATAGTAAGTGTTTGAAAAAGTGATCAACCGATTGCCGGATGAATTTGCATGTTAAACTGTCCGCGAGATCTCAAAAAACCCAGAAAACTGGTCTGCATGCGTGCACTGGCTAAAAATAGTAAGTTCCTGAAATATGATCTCCTCTGCTTGCGTGTCATACCGCTGCGAAGCTCTCGAAAAACCCATAAAGAATACCCAGACATGCACTGAAAAACTTTGCATGCAAACCCTAAAAATAGCCTCTGAAGGCTAAATTGCTAAAAGTCACCATCCTTATTTGTATGTTATATCACTGCGAAGGTTTTGAAAAACCCAGAAACATTCTCCAAACATGCATTTAAAAAGCACATGTGGAAATCCTGAAAATGGCTCCTAAAGCCTGAACTGCTAAAAATAGCAAGTTGTCTGATTCTGCCCAAATTTTGCGTGCAACTGCTTTGAAGTACCCAAAATGTGATGGAGTAGTCAAAATTCCAAAATCCTGCTGAAAAGACCCCAGATTGAGCACTTACTAAAAATAGTAAGTTGTCTGATTTCAATAAAAATTCAGTGGGAACCTGCTGGAAGCCTCCTGATAGCAATGTTAAGCTCAGTTGTTGATCAGTCAACTCAATTTAACTTCAATTAAGCCTAAAGAATGAAAACCCTAATTTCACAGACAGCCAAAATTCCAAATTAGGTCAAAGATAGGGACATCCCCGAAAAGACAAAAAGATCAGAGAGAGAGAGAGACAAAACAACCCAAAAACCAAAGCCAAAAGACCAGAATGGAGCAAAATTTAGGGGGTCCCCATTTGAATGGGGCGATGTGTGAAAAGGTCACAACAGGACTCTTTGAGGATTTGTGTATGTTGGAAGCGGCGGTAGTGAAGGATGTGGAGGAATGGGAGCTCCAAGAGGAAATTTTCTGGAAGCAAAAGTCTCGCATTCACTGGCTCTACGAAGGTGACAGGAATACTTCTTTTTTTAACCACTCGGTTAAGGATAGAAGGTAGGGAAATCTCATTTCTTCTCTTAGGTCCCTGTTGTGACCTTTTTCACACATCACCCCATACAGATGGGGACCCCCTAATTTTTGCTCCGTTCTGGTCTTTTGGCTTTGGTTAGTGCGTCTCTCTCTCTATCTCTGGTCCTTCCGGGGATGTCCCGTCGTTTGACCCAGGTTGAAGTATTGGTTAAGTCTATGTAATTAGGGTTTTCATCCTTCAGGCTTATTTAAGGTCAAACTGAGTTATAAAATTGAAATCCAGGCTTGGTACAGCAATCAGAAGGCTTCCAGCAGGGTCTTGTTAAATTTTCACTGTATTCCGGCAACTTGCTATTTTTAGTAAGTATTCAGTTTGGGGCTATTTTATCGAGATTTTGGAATTCTGTCAATTCCACCACATTCAGGTAACATCAAGCTGCTTGCACGTAAATTTTGAGCCAGATTAGACAACTTGCTATTTTTAGCAGTTCAGGCTTCAGAAGCCATTTTCAGGGGTCAAACATATGATTCTTCATTGCATGTCTGGAGACTACTTCTGGGTTTCTCAAAACCTTCGCAACGATATAACATGCAAACCGAGACGATCACTTTCAGAGTTCAGCCTTCGGAGGCTATTTTTAGGGTTTGCATGTAGAGTTCTTCAATGCATGTCCGGATATTCCTTTTGGGTTTTCCAAGAGCTTCGCAACAGTGTGGCATGCAAGCGGAGGAGATCAAGTTTCGAGGACTTACTATTTTTAGCCAGTGCAGGCATGCAGCCCAGTTTTCTGGGTTTTTTTGGGTTTCTTGAGATCCCACAGGCAATATGACATGCAAAATCATCCGGCGGTGGATGAGTCGCTTTTCAGGCAGTTTCTATTTTTAGCAGGTACACTCTGGCAACCGCCTAACACTCTCCCGTTCAGCAAGTAGAACGACATGCGGAAGGAACGAAGTCAAGCGGAGACCGTTCGGGATACATGCAGGTCAAATTAGGGTTTCCACTTTTATAGGGGGTGAAATCCAGAAATTGTCAAAACGAAACACCTCACCAACATCAGCATACTTCAAGGCACTTGCTGGCAAAATTTGAGCAGAATCGGAGGACTTACTATTTTTAGTAAGTCAGGGCATGGCTATAAATAGCAGGTCTGCACCCGAGGTTGGCATCAGAGCGACACTCAAGTTCTCAGGATCAGGCGTTGCAATTTTCAGGCCAAACGGAGCTACTGAAGTCAGAAAGTCAAGAACTTGCTATAAATAGCAGGTGGCTATAAATGGCAGGTCAGGGCAGAGGACTGGCAAAACAGGTTCACAAGGCGAAGAAGATCAGATGGTGAAATTTTCATGCCAAACGGAGCTACCAAAGTCAAAAAGTCAAGAACTTACTATAAATAGCAGGTGGCTATAAATGGCAGGTTAAGGCAGAGGACTGGCAAAACGGGTTCACAAGGCAAAGAGGGTCGTATGGCGAAATTTTCAGGCAAAACGGAGCTATATGGGTCGAAAATCGAAGGACTTTCTAAAAATAGCCTGACTTACCCAAAATAGACGGTGAAGATGAAGGCAGGCAGAGGTATGAAAAAGTTTCTAAGTGTTCAAATGAAAGCTCATGTGCCTAAATGCGCCCTCAAGTTGTTGAAGACACTTCAAAAAAATTTCTAAGTCAAAAACGAAAGCTTCCCCCATGAAATGCGCCCTCAAGTCAAGGCTCACATGTAAAAAATTGTCTAAGGCAAAAAAATAAAAGTATGCTATGTTAAATGCGCCCTCACCTTGAAAGGATATGAAAAATGTTGGAAAATATTCTAAGTCAAAAGTGAGAGCACACCCTCTCAAGTGCGCCCTCAAGCAAAATCCTAAGTGTTTGAAAATTTTCTAAGTATAAAATGGAAGTTCAAAGGCTGAAATGCGCCCACCTTCAAGAGGATGAAACTTAGAAAATATTCTAAGGCAAGTAAAGTAAAGCTCCCCCCTTCATTTGCGCCCTCACTTGGAAACTCTACATGTTAAATGCGCTCAAGGAGGATGTTGCCTAGTGAAAAGGCGGCTAAGGCATGAAAAGAAAGTAGAGGGGTGGAAATGCACCCTCAAATGGAAGCTCACCCCCTCATTTGCGCCCAGGGTAAAGTGAAGACCCTCAAAAAAGTGCTAAGGCGTGAAATTGGAAGTAAGCTATGTCAAATGCGCCCATGTTGGAGGATGCTTGGAAAAATCTAAGGCATGGAAAGTAAAAAAATGTGAGCATGAGGTGAGAATGCGCCCTCAAGTAGAAGTGGACCACATCAAATGTGCCCTTGTGCTAGGAATAGTTGGGCCAAAATTTTTCTAAGTATAAAAATGAAAGTAGCCATGTGTATTTGCGCCCTCAACTTGAAAGTTCAACATGCCAAATGCGCCCTCACCTTTGAAGAATATTGAAAGTGTTGGAAAATATTCTAAGGTAACAAAATGGAAGCATGCTAGTGAAAATACGCCCATGATAAAGTGAAAGCTTCCCATGTCAAATGCGCCCAAGGTTATTGGAGCCTAAAAAACGCCTAAGTCATTGAAATGAAAGTTGAGGGTATGAAATGCGCCTATTTCATGAATTGAAATTTGCCTAGCTAAAATGCGCCTAAGGCAAAAGTGGAAGCTTCAAGGGTGAAATGCGCCCAGCTTGTTGTAGAGGTAAGTGAATATTTTTTTCCAAGGCATAGATTGAAAGCTTGCCACTCTAAATGCGACCATGAAGAAGATGAGTTAGAAGGGATTTTAAGTATGAGAAATATAAAAATGGACCCTTCAAAATGCGTCCGAGGGAGAAAGGTCGGAAATTTTCCTAAGTAAAACAAAAACTCCCTAGGCCAAATACGCCCAAGTTGAGCAAAATGATGAAAACAGGTGAAGGCGCCCAAAGAATGAAAGGACTTAATTTTATTTCTAAGTGGGTGAAAGTGAAGAGGTTGAAATAAAATTCCAAGGAGAAGTATACGCCTAGGGGGGATGAAAATTTAAATTTTCTACTAAGTGTATGAAGTGGAGAAATTCCTAGGGCGTGAGAATTTGAAAAATTGAAAGAGTGGGTGAATATGAAAATTTTCCAGAGGCATCTAAACGGGTTGACAACTTGATGAAATATTTTTCTAAGCAAAAAATTAAATGAACCCGTTGAAAAGGCACCCATGAGTTAACAGAGTTTAAAAATTAATTTCCTAAGGGAAATTTTAATATTTTCAGAAGAAATTTGTTTTGCCTAGATTATTTTCCTGACGGAAGTTAAATCTCAGAGGATGAGTTATTTCGAGCAGGCAAATGATTTTAAATCATCCGGAGTTAAATATTTCAAAGAGAAAATTTAAAATGTCTAAGGCAAATTTTATGAAATCGAGGATTTAAATGACAAACATTTTAAAAAATTGGAAATGAATTTACAACTCCCACGAATTTTTTCAAATCAAATTTATTTAAACACTGCGAGATTTTAAAGTAGGATTTTCAAACCGAATCAAGCGATTTTTTCTCGCAAGTTGTTTAAATCACCAGGAGTTAACTAGCAGGCCAAGAGAAAAAATTCGAATTTTTACAAGGAAGGAATCATTATTAATGGCAACTGCCATAATGACTGGCTGACAACTAGCCCACTACTGCGCTTGAATTAGAAGATTCCGAACGAAGAGAGTGGAGAATTGATGAGGGTGCTAAAAATAGCCCCAGCCTTACTTGGCAGGATTCTTCGAGAAGAATTATTTAAACAGTCTCTTCTCTCATTTCTCCTCACATTTTTCGAAGTTGAAGTTGCTGAAGAAGTTCTTGGGAGATTGAAATATTTTCGAAGTTGTGAGGAGAGAAATTCTTTGAGAGTTTATTTTATTTCGGAGTGTTGAGTTGCTGAAAGAGCGAAGTGCTCGAGAAATTTTTATCTGCCGAGACTCTTTCTTTCGAAAGCTAAAAGTGTGTTGCTGCAATTTGGAAGTTGAAGGTTGAAGTTGATTTCCGGAGTTGCTGGAAGATTTATCTTCTGAGTTGCTGCAGATTTTATTTATTCGAGCTGCTGAGGGTTAGTTGTTCTTGAAGTTGAGAAGAAGTCGAAAGTTGCTGAGGTTGGTAGAATTTGAGGAGAAAGATTTAATTTATTTTGTGCTGAGGAAATAACCACATTGCTGAAAGTTAGTAGTTGGCTGTGATTTTCTTCGCCTGTCAGAAGTGCAGTCGTTAAAAGCTCCTTTATAAGATCGAAAGTTTTTACACAGTACGAGGTTTGGAGTTAGATAATTATGCTGAAGAATTTTTTTTCCAAAAGCTATTTATTTTATTATAAATCTGTAAGCTAACTTATTGTTATTCTATTCTATTTTGCAGATGGCTGGAACAAAAGATGTTGCTGGAACAAGCAGAGCCGCAGGCAGAGCTGCAAACATCGAAACGGCCAAGGCTAGCTCATCCCGGCAGGCAATGATTAAAAGGCTCGCCAAGTCAGTTCTTACAAAGTCGGCAATTGTCTCCAAGCTGGCAGGGTTAAGTGACACCAACCTCGGGTCATTTAATCTAAATGCACTCAAGTCTAGGATGTACGGACTGGGAGGCCATCAACCATCAGTCACGGCACATAACATCATGAAGAGTGGTATCTATGCAGCCGCTGGTTTTCCACCAGCAATTTAGTGCCCGGAGCTAATTATGGAGGCAATAAACCATCACATAATGTCATGTCCCCTTCTCATTGACATCTCTCAGAGCACTGGATCGGCCTACTATGCGACCCTCGTAGGCTGATAGTTTGGATAGAGGGTCTTGATGGAGCTGGGCTCAGCTTCAGTTTGTCAGTACTTGATCAGTTGGTTTTCGTTCGGGCTCGTTCGGACACTTCTAGCCCGAGTTGCTATTTTTAGCAGTATTCAACACTCAGCGTGGGACCCCTGCTATTTTTAGCAGTATGGATTGGTAGCGTTTTGAATCACTTCCGTGTTCATCAGCTTCAGACGGTTTGTGCATCGGGTATATATCGAGAGAGATATTAATATTTAATTGATTTAATTAAATATTAATTATTGGAGCTTATATTATAAAGTTATAATATTTTAAATATTATAACTTAAGTGATTTTGCTGAAGGGGTCGCCCATCATTGAAAGGGGCCATTTTTAATTATAATTTATAATTAAAAATTGAGATTGAAACTATTGAAATATTAAAAGGGAAAAGTTCGAAATTATTTAAATGATACCTAATTGAGAAAAGTCGAGCTTTTGAAGAATATAAGGGTTTCATTGAAATTCGAGCCATTATGATTGTTTTATGAAAAACTGATTAAGTCTTCAACCAGAGCACGAAAGCCAAGGGTTTCAGTCTCAGAGCATTGGGGAACAAGCCATCTCCAGTGAAAGCAATTCAGAGGTTGTGAAATACCTTCCGATTTATTGCCAGGCAGAGATTTTTTCATTCAGAAGAAATTACAGAGCATCACAGATAAGAAATATTCAGGGGGTTCTTTATTAGCAATTTATCTAGCAGAGGTTTATACAGTGAGGCGCCTATTTTCTTCAGACCTGGAGACTCTAGAGGGAGCCGTACCTTTTATTCATTGTTTGCTGCTGTGTTCAGGCCGTACAAATATGTACCAGGCCGTACTTCCATTAAAAAGGGGCGTACTTTCTCTTGCAAGCAAATCGCCTTCTCTTTTGGTCTTCCAGCTTCACCAGATTTGGCGCAGTTGTAACTGGGGTCATTAGAGCTTGCCAGACGGAGGGAGAAACATTCACTGCAGCCGTACCAGTTATTACCAGCTTGCTGATTATATCAGGTTCTTTATTAAATAATGTTGTTTTCATTATTGCATGTTATCGGAACTTAATTGTATTGAAGCCAGATGATCAATAAATGATTAGCCAGCATTAGATCTCAGTATTTCCATCATTATTGATACTGTAGTATTTTATTGTGAATTTATTATAAATTCTTTGCAAAATCGCATTCTTTCTTTTATGTCCAAAAATCACAAAAAAAAAACCAAAACCATCAAAAACTATAAAAACAGTCAGATTTCAGAAAAACGGAGAACAAGGGTTTTCTACCGGAGCTGCGAATCAAGAAACTTCGCCGGATGGCAAATTGCTTGCCAACTTCACGTCAGATGTCATCGGAGAAGCATTTGGGATTCCTACTGCCGAAAAGATGCTGTACAGATCAAAGAAGAGGGCGGATAAAATGCACTCCACCTCCTTCGAGAGGGTTGCTGCGGTCATCAACAAAGTTTGGATGCAAAAGCCAAAG
Source organism: Sequoiadendron giganteum (assembly GCA_007115665.2). Taxonomy (NCBI): domain Eukaryota; kingdom Viridiplantae; phylum Streptophyta; class Pinopsida; order Cupressales; family Cupressaceae; genus Sequoiadendron; species Sequoiadendron giganteum. The sequence goes on along the minus strand of VCHN02001827.1, from coordinate 2,881 downwards.
CCACCTCGCACTAGACTCCCAAAGCAGATAATTGCCGAATATGTAAAATAGGAATACTGCGACTTGATGATGATGTTGAGCCGAATAAATGGGAGTGCACAAGCCTACTTCTTCAAGCCATGGATGTTCTACTTCATCGAGATCATATTGGAGGGAAAGGAATGTGTTGACTAGGCAAGGATGATCAGTGATAACATAGATGAGCAGTTCAGGAGCCTGAGGGGGACGAAAACCTTTTACATGAGCTCGTATGTGATATATATGCTGGCAAGAATGACCAAGTATCGAGGAATTACATACAAGGAGCCAATAGGCTGTGCACCTGATCAGTTCAAAATCCATGAGGCCTACACACAGTTGCATCTAGCTAACCCTGCCAGTTACAAACGGGCTAATGATGCATTCACAATGCACATCACGAGGACCCTTCAGCGGAGAACGCAACAAAGAGTATTCAAAGAGGCACAAGCATTGATCGAGGAATACGGATATTGGCTCATCCAATTTCCGAAATTCACTTACATTAGGCTGCAGGGGTTCACTTCGTATCCATACCGACTACCGAGGTACCCCACCGATCACATTATAATGCTGGAAATATCTAGGCAATTGATCGCCTATGATAAGATTCAGAAAAAGAAGAAGAAGGGTGGACTTGACTTTCCTATTGCCATGGGAAATTCCACTAAGGTGTGTCCCTCCTTGCAGGCAGCTTGAGAGGCAGAGGATGAGCTGCAATTCTATCATCTATCGTATCACACAGGCAGATAGGATTTTGATCCGTACAGAAACATCCGAATGATACAGAACGTTGAGTACCGACACAAGGCCCACATTGAAGACTTTTGGGCAAATGCTGTTGATGAGGTTGAGATAAGGAAAAGGATGTTTTCCAAGCTTCCCCTCAAATTGATCAGGGAATGTGAGATCATTCCAGTTCCCGACCGGGTGGAAGAGGATGTCAACGTTATGCAACCCTACTATGGTTCAGTTAGGGATACTCCGATCCCACCACCTGATTGGTCCGAGCCAGAAATCGTGGACTTGGACACGCTCTCTATTCCGGTGTTGACTTTCACAAGGGCTTGGGTCGATAGACATGTATGTAGACTTAAGAGCAGATCGATCGCCCTTACTTATAGCTTGATGGGTGACCCAAGGCCGCTATCGGTGAGAAGGGGAAAACAGGTTGCTCAAACACCGGAAGCGCAAGTAGAAGTACCAACCCAACCGATACCATTGAGGATGGAACAAGCATCACCTATGCGCTTACAAACTCGGTCTTCGAGTTTGAGAGTGATTTCATTATTTGCTGATCAGAGGGTAGGATTGGGTGAAGAGCGGGAGCTTGAGGAGGTGGATCAACCCAACATCCGAGAATCAGATAGTATAAGCGTCAGTGTATCCAAGGCTGGCCAACAAGAAGAAGAAGATGAAACAGTGGCTGACACTCGTTTCCAACAGATGTTGGACATGACATTGGAGGAAGAGGAAAACACAGAACAGGGGACCCAAGGGTCAGGAGATACACAGCTCGTGGAAGATGATGAGCCCGAGCAGAGCAGTGCCAGAAGAGAAGAGGTACACGAGGTGGAGGCAACAGAAGAACAGCCCCTCGTCGTTTGCAATCCGCAGCAGATGATGCCGGATTGGCTTTCAGACAGAATGAGAAGAGAACCCGAGGAAGATACGGATCCAGCCATCAAGATGGAGGAGTTCCTTAGGAGGATCAGTGCGCCACCAGAAAAGAAAAAGGCTAGGAAGTTTTCAAAGATCTTGATTGATGAGTCAGGCTCTCGCATGCTTCAAGTGGCTGTTCCGAGGGAGGAGTATGATCGAGCCGAGGAGAGGCCCGAGAACTATGTGATCACCACCGTGGAGTTGGGTCGTCCTACGGGAGCCCAAATTGTCGAGGAGTTCGATAACTCCTATCAGGCGCTGAAGGATCAGTTGCTCCGCACGGAAGGGAAGTATAAGAAATTGAAGAAGGAGCACAAAACCTTGATAGGATATGTGCAGAGTCTAGCACGTCCAGGTGAATCGGCAAACCCAACGGTAGAACGTCCACCAAAGCTTCCGAGGGAGTCAGTTGTTGGCTTAGAAGATTTAAAGAAGATGGAAACGGAAGCAGACAAGTGGGTTAGCCATGTTCGTGCTGAGACAGGGAAATTCATGGAGGACCTCGCCAATGCTTATCGGCAGGCCTCAAGTATTTTGGCATGGATTGACATGGTGGATCAAGCCTGGGGCGATACCCGCATCTATCAAACGAAGACTGTACTTCGTTTGGGGGCTTTGATGCATATACCTCTGCAAACTTTGGTGGATGGAGGTGTGATTCAGGATGGTGACAGGTATGATTTCACCAGTTGGTACTCCTCGGTGGTCACAGGCCATGGATTTCACGATGCAGCAAGGGCAGATTCAGCCAGAGTGAGGAAAGCAATGGGTAACATCTTGGAGGGAGTCCTTAATACATTAGAAGCCATATTTGCTAGAAAGTTGGCCCCAGAGGAAATAACTATTGATGGCTTGAAAGACAAACTGGCTCCATTCTTCTCAGCTGCGAGGTCGCTTGTCCTGGATGACTTTGAGAATGTCTCCACTTTTTTCAGTATAATCCAGAATACCCAAGACGCCTTGGTGGCATGGAAGAAGTCTTACACTCGGCACGGACAAACGGTAGTGGTCTTGGAATTTCAGCTCAACCATATTCCACCGATTTCTACCCAGGAAGTTGAAGCGGTATTGGCCCGATTGATCGAGTTTGCAGTCCGAGAACAGGACAGTGGGAACGCATTGCTTGATGAAGATCTTCTAGAAGAAGATAGTGGGCATTAATTGCTCATTATGGTTCCTGCAGGGGAGTGGAGAATATTCT
>VCHN02001616.1:0-21088 GCA_007115665.2 Sequoiadendron giganteum | reverse complement strand
TTAAAAATTAGTATTGGATGCCATTATTTGTGTTGATAGCTTAAAAAATAGTATTGGATGCCATTATTTGTTTTGACAGCTTATAAATTAGTGTTGGATGTTATTATTTATAGAATTTATTAATGCTTTTGTTCTCTAATCTTGTATGGTTTTGTTTATTTCTTAAAATTTTATCCTTTTTGGTATATAAATGAATTGCTTTTGTTTGTAAATTATGATTTATTGACTAATTATTGATCGACGTGAATTGAATAAGTTCATTGACTAATTATAGCTAATTATTGAATGTACATATCATGTATATCATGTATGAGATCACTAAATTGGTAAACTATAAATATTAAAATGTCCTATTAATTTCAACTTTAATTTCATATTTATATTTAATTTCACATTAATGTCCTATATTAATATCTTGACTATGAACATAAAATGCATAAATGTATATGTGTAAATTAAAATTTTAAACAATAATAAAGTCCATAATTTATGTAAATATATTAAGTGCATGAAACCAATATATTAAGTGCATGAAAAAAAGTCCATCAAAGTACAACCCATGAACTAAATTCCAACTAAGTACTCAAGAACCATGAAATATAAATTCCAACAGAGTACATGACAAACCAGAAATATAGTCCATGAAATAAACAAATATAACCCACAAAATCATGTTTCTAGGTCATGTATTGTCTCTATAATCAAGAGACCTCTTCATGCCATGCGGACTATGCGGATGACCTGAAACACTATGTACAAGAGAAAGATAAAATCATATGTAAGAAAATGAAAAATTATTTAATGACAATTTAATTTATAATTCATCATAAAATTAAATTACCATCATATCTGGGTCTGGATGCTCTAGTGCACCTGAAGCAACCTCTACATTCTTTGAATCAATCTACATAAACAAGACAAATAAAGTTGAAATTAGATGCACAAGTCTATAATTAAAAATGATTTAATTGAAATTAATTTATAATTTATCATATTTTAATTGTACCATATCCATAGGTTGTGCACCCTCTTTTGTAGGACATGTTTGTACATTCTCAACTACTAGATGTGTCACATGCTATAAAATAAAAAGAATTTAAAACATGTATTAGCTCAAATTATATTAATATTCAATTTGAAATTTAAAATTATTTAGTTATATATTCACAATATATAATTTATAATTGAATTTAAATATAATAAAAAATTTAAATTACCATTTGATCTGGAGCCTGCTCCACATGCCCTCCTGGAGGTGTAACTATGTATGGGTTAGGGCTGAAAGTCGCACTAACAAGGTCCTACAAGATCAAAGTTAAAGCATGTACATACTTGAATAAGGTAAATATATATATATATATATATATATATATATTCAAGTTTGCACATTTTGTGTAGAAATTTATTTAAACAAACTGAAAATCAAAGGCCTCATGAGTAACTACAAAATATAATGTTTGCTCGATGCCCATTCTGATTATGGTATCAACCTAGACAGACATGTAGACATGTAACACAAGCTTATAATATTTACAAGTGTACATGCACATTTCATATATATAGTGAATTAAAAATTCATAATTGTAACTATACTAATGTAAGTTAAACAATTTACAATATAAATGTACCTGCCCCTGGTCTATGATGGCCGATAGTGGAGGAGTGCTCGACAACCCCTCGGGTGGAATCGACATGGAAGCCGATTGACTTTCCTAAACCAACATTAATATTTCAAACATATATGTTATTATATTATAAATTTAAAACTCAAGTTAAAAATCATTTCATTTATAATTTAAAAAATTGAAATCAAAATACCCCATAAGGGTTGCTAATTAGGACTGGTGTCGATGTATGTACTCGTGGAATGAATGATTGCCCCATCGTTACTATAGTCTGTACACCAAACAGTTTGATTGTTAAAATGTATTGCAAACTTTACTTTGATATATACATTCATCAAAATTCTTATAAAACGAACGTGTAGATGCATATTTATACCTGTGTACCGGTGTCCTCAGGATGTTCGCCTCTTGTAAGAAACTCTACAAATGAACTGATGTGACCAAATGAACCATCAGAATCTCCACGTCTACCCGAACTAGGTGTGGCTTGATCAAGTCCATAGCATAGTTGATGGCAACTGGTACATACATGTGGGATGAACCTCAAAACTCCTGGAGTGGTACTCAAACCAGCTCCATAGAACACTCCTCCATCATCATCTCTATGCTCCCCACCCGCTATCGTAGAAGCATGTTGATCAAGGTCTCCTGCGAGTGTACTAAGGGAACCTAATGTCAAGACCATAGATTGATGATGCATAGGTGCAGGAACGGGAGGACCAAGAGCAATGACAAGGGGTTGTGCATGCATAGGGCATTGGGGATCAACCCTTGCCCCTAACCTCTATTGTGGCATGCCGCCACCAACACCCTAAAATGATTTAAAATCAAAATAATTGGGCTTGTGCCCCATAACAAACTCTACATATAATTTCCTCAAAAAATACAATGGGCACTCCCAATTAGCATGTGGGGGACTATCAAAAACCATATACCATCGATCCCAAAAATTTGCACTCATCTGTGGATGTATGCACCACCTCATGGATATTCTAGATTTGTTCATAAGAATGGGCTGTCGAGTAACGGGGTTGAGAAAGTAGGGGGCTAGGTGGGATTTCATTATTTTAAGGTCTAATATTTCTTTATAAGAGAGACCATCAACATAAAATTGTCTCATTTGTTCTCTGTCTCGTCTATGCCTATCTAGATCAGAATCAATGGTCCTGATGGCATCCACAACATTTTGCATTGTAGATGCAAAATGTCTAACATGGGGTGGAATCAATGCTTGAATCTGCATAACATTGATTTGATTTTGTATTGATGCAACCTGATCATTTATGCGTGCTCGTAAGTGAGCCTCATCAGATGCAACAGGTTGTGGAGGGGGAGGTGAAGGTGGCTGAGGTGGTGGATTGATGATATCATCAATATTAAAATCATCCATGATATGAGATATAAGTGCGCACCTACATTAAATTATACTAAATTAACATACAAACTTAAAAAATTACAAGAAATAGTTAAATTTGAAACACACATGCAAATTTGTTTAAATATGATACATGCATACATATATTAAGATCATATAAAATTGAAACGCACATATACATTGATTGAACTTGATCAAGTAAACTATGTACATACATTTAAAATAAAAAAATACCATGCATTTAACATACATACATTTAAAATAAAAAATACCATGCATAATTTGCATGCATACATCATTAAAGTAAACTATGTACATACATACAAATTTCAAAATTTAACAACTATGTGCAATTTTAATACATGTGTACATACTAAACAATAAACTTGAAACATTCACAAAAATCTCATTTTATGTCTAACACACACACACGGATATATATATATATATATATATATTACAATTTTCCATCATGATCAGACTAGATAGTCATAAAATATATACTATTATAAATTCATCATTATAAGTTCATAAACTCCACCAAATTCATAAATTCATGTCACTAAAAATATCCATCTAGAACCAAAATCATAAATTCAAGTCACTAAAAATATCCATCTAGAACAAAAATCATAAATTCAAGTCACTAAAAATATCCATCCAACAAAATATATAAATTCATCACACAAAATATCCATCGTTCACCAAATTCATAAATTCATAACTATTTAAGATCATTGTCTTAATTTAAAAACTATTGTGGCTCTCTACTGCATCTCTTCATTTATTTGCGTTTTCCTTTTCAAAATCAAAAGTTCTCCTCTCCTCTAGCCGTTTTCGATGCTCATCTAAGATCCCATCCATAGCCCTGACAGCATCAACAATGGTTTGCATCCTAGATGCAATCATCCTCACAGGTGGTGCGACAAATTCTTCATTTTGAATAATGTTGATTTGATCTTGGATGGTTCTAACACTGGAATTGATTCGTGCTTGCAAATGAGCACCATCGATTTCAGGTGGTGGAGGTGGGGGGTTATGAGGTGGAGTGAGTGGAGGTGGAGGTGAAGGTGGTGGAGATGGATGGCACGGAGGTGGATTGCGAATATTATTGAATCGATCCATGTGATCTCTAAGATATGAGTGAACCTACATTAGATTTGTAATTTCAAAATGTAAGATACATGTTTAGGAAATACCCTTAAACCATTCAATATAAATGGCCTAATTGAATACATATGATAAAATAAGTAAGCCTCATTTATGTCTAAGGCATGTTACTTGAATGAAAATATAATTAACTATTAATATAGGACACTTTATGAATGTTATAGGGTTTACGGTTTAGAGTTTAACATAGATCCCCTTAAGCCATCCTATCACCCTAAACCGTAAATTAATCAACCTAGATCATGATTTATCTCATTCATATTATAATCTTGCATGATCTTATTATTGTTAAATTTGTTTTACGGAACTTAGGGTGAATTTTTGGTGTCCCTTGGAATATAATGAACTTGCAAGTTAGTGAAGAACATTTTCTTGTGGAATAATTGATTGAGATAGGTCTTGTTTCAATTGACCAACCTAGATCATGAAATATCATTCATATTATAATCTTGCACAATCTTATTATTGTTAAATTTGGTTGCCTTGGGAAACTTCACCAAATTTTAAGAACTCTTTTGATCCCATAAAGATATGTCATATTACGACCCCTTAAGACATCGATTTATGATTTAGGGCGATAAGATGGCTTAAGGGGATCTATGTCTAGTGAGATCCTAGGAAAAAAATGCATGGCTCAAGTGAATAAAATTTGGTGGAATTGCCCAAGGCAACCAAATTTCATTAAGGGCCTAGGAAAAAATGATGTCTTTGGCCCATTTATGGTTTGGAGTTTTGATTTTAGGGTTTACGGTAATAGATTGGCTTAAGGGGATCTTTGTAGTAAGGTTGTATGACAAAATGACATGGCTTAAGGGAATCAAATTTGGTGGAGTTTCCTAAGGCAACCAAATTTTATTTTAAGGTCCTAGGACAAAATGAATGCTTTAGTGAAGAACATTTTCTTGTGGAATAGTTGATTGAGATAGGTATTGTTTCAACTAACCAACCTAGATCATGAAATACCATTCATATTATAATCTTGCACAATCTTATTATTGTTAAATTTGGTTGCCTTGGGCAACTTCAAATTTTTTTAAGAACTTCTTTGATCCCATAAAGAAATGCATATTAGGACCCCGTAAGACATCGATTTATGATTTAGAGTGATAGGATGGCTTAAGGGGATATATGTGTAGCGAGGTCCTAGGAACAAATGACATGGCTCAAGTGAATAAAATTTGGTGACGTTGCCCAAGGCAACCAAATTTCAGTAAGGCCTAGGAAAAAATGATGTCTTTCTCCTGTTTAGGGTTTAGAGTTTTGAGTTTAGGGTTTACGGTAATAGGATGGCTTAAGGGGATCTTTGTAGTAAGGTTCTATGACAAAATGACATGGCTTAAGGGAATCAAATTTGGTGGAGTTGCCTAAGGCAACCAAATTTGATTTTAAGGTCCTAAGACAAAATGAATGCTTTAGTGAAGAATATTTTCTTGTGGAATAGTTGATCGAGATAGGTCTTGTTTCAAATGGCCAACCTAGATCATGAAATATCATTCATATTATAATCTTACACAATCTTATTATTGTCAAATTTGGCTGCCTTGGGCAAATTCAACAAATTTTAAGAACTTCTTTGATCCCATTAAGAAATGTCATATTAGGAACCCTTAAGACATCGATTTATGATTTAGGGTGATAGGATGGCTTAAGGGAATCAAATTTTGCTTAAGGGGATCTTTGTAGTAAGGTTCTACGACAAAATGACATCGATTAAGGGAATCAAATTTGGTGGAGTTGCCTAAGGCAACCAAATTTGATTTTAAGGTCCTAAGACAAAATGAATGCTTTAGTGTTGAGGGTTTAGATTTCAGATTTCAAGGCTTAGGGTTTAGCAAACTTAGAGTGAAGTTTGGGTGGCCCTTGGAATAATGGACTTGCAAGTTGGTGACTAGTTTGTGAATATTTGCTATTTTATGAATAGATTGACTATTTCCATAATAGAAACACATAATTATGTATGATTAAGATTGAGTTTTATGTATATTTTAACTGGATGATTTTTTAATTGAATATAAGATTATTTTATTTAACATTTTTTCCATTAATATTAAACTCACTTAAATGAATAAATTTAGCATTTAAGTTAAATTTTGATTCTAAAATATAATTCAAGGTTTATTTTTGTGTTTCTATTCAAAATCTTCACAATTTGATGTATTTTTTAATCTATTTGTACAATTTCTCATTTCTACAATAACACAAAATAAAATGCTTAAAATGTAAAAAAAAATTGAAATAAACATGCTAAAAATAATTAATTTATCAACAATTTCAATTTGGAATAAAAAATGCCAAAAGTGGGGGAGAGTACAGTACGTAGGAGGTCTTTTGGGGTCGCTGTCGCTCTGAAATCGGGATCCCGTGTGTGCTGGTAAAAATGAAGATTTCTTCATTTTTAAAAAATAAATACTGTTACGAAATGGGATCCCATTTTTTACAAATCAGGATCACGTTCCCCATTGGTTCGGGACCCTCTAGCAAATGGGACCTCATTTTTAAAAAAAGTAGGATCCTATTTGTGATTTAGGCTTGGGATCCTGAACCGAAATGAGATCTTGATTTTTAAAAATCAAGATCTCATTTTTGCTTAGCCGATTTCATTTTTTCAGCTAAGGAAAAAAATTCCACGTTTCGTGGACCCCACTTTGTGCGTTTACCCTTATCCTCTTCCTCTATAAGTGCACCAATCACATGGCTCAATTTGGAGGATTTTCATTCACCCTAATATCTGAAACATTCCTAGCCTTTGATCAACAAATCAAATCCTAACCTTGATCCTCCATCCTCAAATTCTATAAATGAAACCATCCTCAATCCATTTGAATAAAACCACTCCATTCCAAACTCATGTTGTCAAATTCAAGAGAAACCATACACCATCAACCTATCTAGGATCATATTAACATAATCCTTGGGAATCATTGAAGATTTCTCAAGTTTTTGGGTGCTTCATCCTCTTTATCAAGATCAAACAAATATGTATATAGAGGCAAGCTATAAAGGTTCCTATTTTTTCATTTGAATCTTGTTTCTCATATATGCACAAACTAAAACAAATGACATATCACTTTTAATGTTGGAGACAAAGTATTTATGAGAGCACAACTTAAAAGGGAATATTAAATTAATAATTACATAGACCCCTTGAAATTCTAATAAGACTTGTGACCTACACACTTGTTGTACCATCACACTTATGTAAACTACATGATTTTTTCTATGTGTGTAGGTTGCAAAAGTATTTTCCTAACCTAAATTGAATGTGATTAACTAGTGTTTCTTGCAAATAGATGTAGATATCAATTTTTAGGTAGAACCAACACAATATTGGATTGGCGCATAGTTTGGCTTTGAAACTATAACATTATACTCAAGTTAGGGTGTTATGGGACTATAATAGGATTAATTTGGAAAAATGTGAATAAACCCAAGAAATGTAATTTCTATACCCATTGTTTCTTTTAAATTCCAACTTTAAGAGGGAACTCCCTAAGAGGGGGACAAATGTAATGCCTTGATTTTTCCCATATTTTATTTTTATCTAAACTAGTATTAGGATATAATTCTTAGAGCCTTGTGAATTACAACACTAAATACAATAAAATAAAATAATTTAATTTTATGGCCAATGTATTATGATAAATTATTGTATTAACTATATCACATTTTATAAATATATATTATAGCATAAGTAATTTAGAGTAGGCATGATGTTGATTAAGGTTTTGATTCTAAAATTGCTTAGTATAACTTTAAATAACGATTTTTAGACTAGAACCCATATGCAAGGTAAGACACACTCATGATAATAGTACTAAGAACCAAAATTTAATTCAAGACTCCATACCAATGAACCTAGATTATTTTTTAAGTTAATGTTTAGATTTTTATAAATTTAAAATTTGATTAGATTTGTGTCATCCCTTGTAGGGATTAATAAGTTTTTTAAATTATTTAATTATGATTTTGTAATGCTAGTTGCATATTTGTAAAGAGAATCTTTATCAATAGTGTCCTAAGATTCCAATGTAATGCCATTGTGTTCATGTGTGTAGTGTGTAATGCCACATAGTCAAAGAATTGACTTAGATCCTTCATATTATTTCTTAATTTTGGACTAAGATAAGATATAGATCATTAATACATAATGTAGGATGGTGAAATCTTACACATGGATTGTATAGATTCAGCCATCCTCATAGAATAATATAATTCATTGACTCCAAACAAAAAAATGATGATTAAGACAAACATGTAATAGAGCAAATGAAATACAACCTATTCTATGGTGGATTGGTGCCCTCCATGAAGATGTGAGAGAGCCCTTTCCCAATCCCTTTCTAAGCCAAATGAGATAGACAATGAGTTGCTATGAGCTGAAGTTGCCTATAGTTTTGATGCCTTCAAAGTGTGTTGTAGAAATGAGAGAAAATGTCTTGCATTTATAGGAAAAGTTGATAGAAGAGAGGCCAAAATTAGGAAATGTGGGACTAAGTCCCATCCAATAGGATAGAGACACTTGTCATAATGGGATTGGCCAAAACTTGCACAAGTTTTGGCCAATGTGCCCATTCAAATTTGAAAAATGTCAATAAATGCATGTTGTTGAGGGTTTTGGGGGGAATTATCTTTGTCCAAAAAAGTCAAAGATGAGAGTTATTGAGGGAAACTAATCTTTTTAATAAATCAATAAATTGATTTATTGGTGCAAGTGGGTGAGTTAGTTAGGAGTTTAGATTTGACTCTAGTTGAGTCAAAAGCTAGAGAATCGTAATTGTGATTAGAAGTTAATTAAATTTAGATTAATTAACTTAGGGGATTTTAGGGATTTGATATTTGATTTTAAATCAGTTTGATTTATTAAATCAAATAAGAAGAACCTTAGGAACTTAATTAAATAATTTGATTTATTTAATGAACCTTAGGAAATTAATCAATAAATATTTTAATTGATTAATAGAAGAAATGAATGTTAATTTGTATGATGCATGATTGTTATTTAAAGCAGAATGCATAATGTTATTTTTGGATGTCTACATTTTTCCCCTCTTTGAAGCAATGTACTTGTTGCATTGGTTCAAAGAATGTTGTTGCCGATATCGAGATTAAAAAATTTCTGAGTTTTCGGATGCCCCAGCGAAAAGAAATACGCTAGTACATTGCCCCCTCGAGAGATCGAGTGAAAAGATTCGATTTGAGGTGGATCTCATGATAAAGAGGTTCAAAAATGGATGTATGGATGACGAGGCTATATGATAATGGTGATGTAAATGAGATGTTTGGAAGATGCTTAGAATAACAAATCTATATTATCCTAAACAACTTATATGATTATGAAAATGAGATGTTCCGAAGATGCTTAAAATAACAAATCTATATTATTTTAAACATCTTAAATGATTATGTAAATGAAATGAGAAATGAATGTGATGGATTCTTGTTGTCCTGATATGATGGTATGACATGATTATGCAAGATGAGAGTGCAAATGTAGGATGGATTCATTGTTAGCACGAAAAGGATAGAAGAATGAGAGGGATAAACCCTTAAATCCAAGAAGATGTAGAAGTCCAACAAGTCTATTAGTCTCAGACTTTATTGGACATGATGATGAATGATGATGATGTGTTGCTTATCCAGGGATGGGAAAGAGCGTACCTTTCTTTATGTTTGATAACACATGTAGGTGCGATGCATCAAGGTATTAAGAACCAGGATGGCATTGCACCTAGTGTGATGGACTTTGACTCGACAATCATATAGGAGTACTCTTGTTCACACTTGACAAACATAACCTTATTCAGAATGCAGTTCAGATATCATAAACATCTCGGGCCAAAACATAACAAGGCAAGCCATATTATGTGGTCAACAAGACACTTAAAACATCTTTCCTACAAACAAAACAAAGTATGCGTGACAAAGTTATTTTACAAGAATATCCAACAAGCACAGCAGATAAAAAGATAATGATCATTGCCCCATTCCTTTCTCTCTAAACCTGTTTTGTTTAGGCATCATCGAGAGGTCCTTGGAATGAGCGCAAAATAAGATAAGTCAAAAAGACCAAAATAAAGTAAACAAACAAGCTAATGTTCTTTGTATCGCTAGCCAAGACTAATTACTGTGGGGTACCTGATGCTTATGTCCATCGTAGGAAAGCTTCATCCTAGGACATGTAGTGATCAGGGTTTTGGTGGGACTGATTTGGGTGATAAGCTATTGATAATTTGAGTTGACCAACTTGCTGACTTACTGACTTAGACTTGAGACTTTGACGATTAGGGAGTTCACTTTGGAACCTGCTAAACTTGCTTCTGACTGACTCACCAAAGGGTGACAATGACGATGATTTATTATGAGTGATGACAATCACGGGTGAAAGCAAGATGAAATGGGCACACCATTTTGGGTTTTTTCAAATGTTTTGAGGCTATTTTTGGAATTTTTGAGATGTTTTACAAATGTTTTTGGTATTTTCAAGATTTTACGATGAACAGACTAACTTAAAGACCTATCCTAGGGGTCTCAGGAGCTGATCCATAGATTATCCTTGCCTACGTTATACACGCAGAGACCACGTAGTTCGACTGGTGGTGGACTGACTTGATGATAATATGGACAAATGGATTGCCATTTTATTGCCTAAAGGACTGACTTAAGATGCAGACTAGATGGGCAAATGGATTGCCAATGCAACAGACACCTAAAGGACTGACCTAACCATCTCAAGGGATGATCAAAGATCAACCTTGCCTACATTCAAGCTCAGAGACGACGTAGTTCAACAAGGTGAAAGACTGACAAGACTAAATGATGAATTTTGAAGATTTTCCAATATTTCGACATGTTTTTTGATTTTTTGAATGATTTAGATGTTTTTGAATTTTTGAATGAGTTTTCTAGATTTTTTTGCAATTTTTGATGGATTTTTTGAATGTTTTTGGTTTTTTCTGATGAAATTTTGAAAAAGATCATGAGAATATACACGAATCCAATCCAATGTTGTGAGAATGTGCCCCCAGTGTGGTGCGACAGATTACTTCGATAAAGGCAGGACAAACTGACCTTCGAAATGCCAAGTAGTTCCAATGGTGGAATATAGTATAGATACCAATGCAGGCTATGGTATGGATACGAGCAAATGAGTGGAATGCAATGGAATGGATGAGTCGTGCAGATCCTGATAGATGGGGAAGGTGCTTTATTTACACTTGATGCCTACTTTCCAGGTTTTCACCAAGGTACTTTCCCAAAGTGCCACCGAAGTGGTTTTCACTAGAGGATGATTTTTTTCTTTTTACTATTTTCAATCCTTTTTTGAATTTTTTGGATTTTTTGATCTTTTGATTTTTTTGCTGTCACCGAGTTGCCTGTTTGCCAGGTTATCATCGAGGTAACCATTTTTTAAGGACCTTTTCTGATTGTTTTTGTATTTTCTAGTTCTATACCTTGCAAGATTTAGGCATAAAACTTTTTGAGGTGAGAGCTATTCAGAGGCTCGCTTGCTGGTGTTGCTAGTTGATATGCCCCTGATGTGTAACTTGTAGTGATGACAAAAGGTCCCAACCAGTTGGGCTCAAACTTTCCCTTTGTATCTAGATTTGGAAAGTTCTTTTGGTTTTCTTTTAGCACGAGGTCACCAAATTGGAATGTGTGTTGTCTGATCTTCTTGTTGTAGCTCCTTTTTAGGCGATTTTGGTACACTTGTAGATGATTAAGGGCATCCATGCACCTTTCATCTAGTAATTCCAGCTCATTGAGTCTTGTGACCCTGTATTCCTCATCTGTGATAAGGTTTTGCAGTGATATCCTTAGTGATGGGAGCTCGATCTCAATGGGGAGTATGGCCTCTGATTCGTAGACCAGAGAGAATGGGGTGGTGCCTGTTGGCATGCGGATGCTAGTGCGGTAGGCCCATAAGGCGGGATTTAACTGCAGATGCCAGTCACGACCAGAGTCATTGACTGTTTTCTTGAGGATTTTCAAAATGGTTTTATTTGTAGCTTCTGCTTGGCCATTGCCTTGTGGATAATATGGAGTGGAAAAGTGATGCTTGATTTTGAATTTTTCACACAAGTCACGGACATCCTAATTCTCTAAGGGCGTCCCATTATCAGAGATAATGGATTGGGGGACACCATACCGACAAATGAGGTAATTCAGGATAAACTTGGATATCTGCTTTCCGTTGATGTAGGTCATGGGAATTGCTTCAACCCACTTAGTGAAGTATTCGGTGGCGGTGATAATGAATTTATGGCCATTGGATGAGGTGGGTGATATTTTACCAATGAGATCAAGCCCCCATGGTGAAAAGGGCCAAGGTGTAACAATAGGATGCAGTTCTTGAGCTGGTGCATGAATAAGATCTCCATGTTGTTGGCATTGCAAGCATTTTCTGATAAAATTGTGTGCCTCTTTTTCCATCGTCGGCCAGTAGTACCCTGTTCTTAGCAACTTTTTAGCCAAGGTCATACCACTTGAGTGTGACCCACACGTGCCATTGTGTACCTCAGTTAGAGCAGTCAGGGCTTCCTCGGGTTTTAAACAATGTAACAGGGTTCCATCGGTACTCCTACGGAAGAGGGTCTCTCCTAGGATGACGAATCGTGAAGTCCTTTTGATGAAAGTGCGTTTTAGGTTCGGGGTGATGTCAGTGGGGAGGATTCCTAACTTTACGTAGGTGTATATATCATGATACCAAAGATCACTGGGACCAACAAGTTCACATGCGTATTCTGACTCTAGTACCTCGAATGTGGGTACGAGAAGCTGCTCTATGAGGAATTCATGTTTCGAGACATTACGAGGGATGTCGAGTAAGGATCCAATTGTCGCCATTGCATTAGCTGCTCTATTGTTTATCCTTGGTATCTGCTCAAAGGTAATGTCGATGAAAGATTCTTTGAGGCTTTCTACCACCTTCTTGTATGGTGTGAGCTTATCATCCTTGGTTTGGTATTCTCTGTTGACTTGGTTGATGATAAGTTGCAAGTCGCCATAGACTTTTAGTGCCATGATTCGCCAATATGCTGCAATCTTGAGTCCTATGGTCAAAGCCTCATATTCTGCTATATTGTTAGTACAAGGGAATGCCAGCTTGTATGATCTAGGTATGCAGTCTCCTTGCGATGTGATGAAAAACACACCAGCTCCTGATCCATGTTGTGTGTGAGAGGCATCAAAGTATAACTTCCACTGGTCTATTGCACCAAGGTTAAAAAGGGACTCATCTGGGAATTCTGATATGAGTGGGTTATCTGTGTAGAGGGGAGCTTCTACCAGCTGATCCACAATAACTTGCCCTTTTATGGCTTTTCGTTCTACATACTCGATATCATGTTCAGATAATATCATTACCCACTTAGCCATTCTACCTGTAAGCGCTACTTTTGACAATAGGTACTTTAGAGGGTCTATTTTGGCAATCAACTTGATTTGGTGCGCTAGCATGTAGTGTCTGAATTTCTGAGCCGCAAATACCAATGCTAGGCAAGCTTTTTCTATTGACGTGTAATTGAGCTCATGTCCTACCATTGTTCTGCTGATGTAGTAGATAGCCCGCTCGGTTCCCTTTTCATCATGTTGGGCTAAAAGGGCCCCCAGGGCGGCTGTTGTTGCAGAGATATATAGGATTAATGATTTCCCCACAATTGGTGGCATCAACACAGGTGGTGTAAGTATATATTCTTTTATTTTGCTGAATGCTTGCTCGCATTTGTCATCCCATCTGAAAGCTACTCCCTTGTGAAGTAGGTGTGAATAGGCAATCTGTTTATCTACCAATTGTGCTATGAATCTTCGGATGGACTGGAGTCTTCCTTGCAATCCTCTTAGTTGTTTTAACATTCTTGGTGCTTTCATTTCGAGGATTGCTTTTACCTTTGCAAGGTCTACCTCTATCCCTCTCATTGAAACTATGTATCCTAGCAGCTTCCCTGATTGCACCCCAAAGACACACTTCTTCAGGTTGAGTCTAACCTTATATTGTTCGAGCCTGTCAAAGATAGCACTTAGAGTTGCTATATGGTCTTGTCTCTTCTTTGATTTAGAAAGTATGTCATCTACATAATCTTTGACTGTTTTGTGGATCATGTCGTGGAAGATTAATGTTATGGCTCTTTGGTAGGTAGCTCCTGCATTTTTCAACCCAAATGGCATTACGTTCCAGCAGTAGGTGCCCCAAGGACATGTGAATGCTATCTTGTGTTGGTCTTCTTTTGCGATCATTATCTGATTGTACCCTGAGAAGCCATCCATTAAGGAAAACATCTCATGTCCGGCCGTCATATCCACTATCATGTCAATGTTGGGTAGTGGAAAGTCATCCTTGGGACATGCTTTGTTTAGGTCTCTGAAATCAATGCAGATGTAGATGCCCCCTTTTGGTTTTGAGACTGGTACGAGGTTAGATACCCATTCTGGATAGTTGATTGGGCATATGAAGCCAACATCCAGAAGTTTCTGCAGCTCAATCTTTACAAGCAAGGCTATTTGTGGGTGCATCTTCCTTAGCTTCTGTCTAACTGGTTTTGATCTGGGGTAAATGGCCAAATGATGAACTACCACTTTAGGGTCCAAGCCTGGCATGTCTGCATAGGTCCATGCAAAATTTACCTTTCTCTACTTTAGGAAAGTTGCCAATAGTTTTTGTTCTTCTTCTAGGAGGGATTCTGCATAGAAGGTAATTTGTGGTTCTGATTCTGTTCCTAAGTTGACCGGGTTGCACTATTCTGCCAATACTGTTGACTTCTCCTGGTGTAGAGCAGTAGGGGGGAGATTGAATCCTTCATCCTTTGGCACCTCAAAGAGGTTTTTTCCATTGGATGCGTCCTTTATTTTTACTATTTTATGGTTGGAGAGTGCCACAGTGTGGTTTTCACTCAATAACTCCGAGCTTATTCTTGATCTTTTTCTTTTGTGACTGAAGGACTCAATCGTCTCCCCATAGTATGCTTGTGTCTAGAGTGATATCAAATCCTGCCTTGTGATCTCCACATGGAATAGTATCCCTTAGTCCCATGAATTCTGAGAGAGCCTCATCATTTTTGAACGAGTCTAGAATTGGCGGTCCCCGTTGGTCGTGATCGATGAGTTGGGGGTACACTAAGTGGATTTGGTGGGTTCGTTGGATTGGCTCCGCGGGTGAGGCACCAATCATCAGTAGGGTGGAATCTTCAAAGAGCCTAGGTAAGCCACCTATGGTGTCCTCGTCATCACTGCTACTACAAACCTCAGTTATGTCAAATGTGAAGTTATTGAGAGGTAGCTTGTGGATATGGGTAATCTAAGGTTAGTTGCTGAGACCCGAGGAAAGGACCTGACTGCCCTATTAGGAACACTTCTGCCACGCATGGTTATACTCAGAGGGGTACAGCCGAGGCCAAGGTTCCACATTCTTCTTTCTAAAATGATAGGCTCCAACTGTCCATCACTGTTTCTTCCTAGGCTTTCATTCCTGTTATAGCCCATGCCGAACATCATTTGTAACCCTCTGTTTGTTTCCTCCATGGGTAGGGTGGGAGTGGGTCTTTCATCTTGGTACAGAGTGTTTGTGATGTCCTCCTCGTCCACATTTTCTTGACTGAGATCCCCCCAACTGTGGAATCCAACGAGTTCCATTCTAGTGTGAACAGGTGTTTGAATCAATTGTGGTAACTCTCCTACAACAAAAGCATTTCTCTTCATTCTATAATCACCGCATCCATTGTCCTGCATCATGTTTTTGATCTCGGATATGTCAGGGATGGCGGGTGTCTCTGTCGCAGAAGTGGAGGCAAGATTAGCTGGGTCTATGTATGAAGTGGATGGTCCTTCATCATTTTTAGGTACTTGAGGGATCTTGTAAAACTTGGCTTCCAAGTTTTTGCAATAGGCGAAAGGTTTGGGATCCCCATATATGGTAACCTCCTCATTTTGATATGAGAACTTAATGCATCGATGATAGGTTGAGGCCACTGCCTTCATTTCGTGTATCCATGGGCATCCCAGGAGGATGTTGTATGGAAAATCAAGGTCAAGAACTTGACAGGTTGTTTCCATGGTTGCTAGCCCCACTTGGATGGGGATCTTGATAGTGCCCTGAGACACTCTTTCCTGGTCATCATATGCTCTTATGGTGATGCTTTTGTTCTTATTGATGGAATCCTCAGCAAATCCCAATTTCTTTATAAGTTTCAGAGAACAAATATTAAGACCTACACCACCATCTACTAGGACCCATTTGACTTTCTTTTTATGGATTAGGACTTGGAGGTGGAGTGCACGGTTATGAGATGGCTGCGGGGGGAAATCTTGGTTTGAAAATGTGATGAGATTCGGGGTAATGATGCTACCTACCATAGCCTGAAATTGCTCTATGTCAAGGGTGGCGACAACGGTAGACGCAGCTAGCGCTTCATCCAGGATTTGTCTATGGGTGGCGAAGATTTTTAGTAATTCCATGATGGAGATTTGTGCGGGTGTTCTTTTCAGCTGGTCTATGACATTGTAATCATAGGGGATGGCCTTTGTGTTAGTAATGGGGGTCTTGGCAGGTGCCCTGACAATGGTAACCTTTCCGCCTCATGTGGTGACTCCACAGTCATTGTTGGCTCCCTTGATATTTATGACAGTGACCAACTTGTCGACACATCTGACTATCTCCTTGTATACTAGATTAGCACTAGCATACTTTTGTTTACCCTTATTATTCCCTTGGTTATTCCCTTGATTGTTCCCTTGGTTATGATTCGGCATCGGATTCGTGTAGATTTTCAGGTCTTGGTTTTCGGCCAGCTGCTTGATGTTGATGATTTTATCCTCAATGAGGTCTTGGATGATATTTTTGAGTCTCATGCAGTTGGTGGTGGTGTGTTCTTTGACTTTGTGAAAGTCACACAAGAGATTCTCATTGTACCACGATGGTTTGGTCATGGGCTCCGTGTATTGCTCGGAGTTAGAGATCTTGATTAAGTTCTCTTTGACCAATTTCTTCATAACAAACTCAATCGATTCGCCAAGGGCTGTGAACTTCCTCTTGGGGGGAAACTTGTTGCTGGGAGGTGGTCCTCCTGGATTACCTACATTATTGACTTGACTGGTGGAAGGTGGTTGTGACTGTGCTACTACTGCATTAGTCTGCACATTGTTGTGGTTATGAGTTTGTGGTTGATGATGATTTTGCTTAGGAGCACTGATGACTACCTTAGCATCGACCACACCGTTGTTCGTGATATTTTTGTTCCTCGACCATGTCCGAGGTTTATCATTGTAATTGTTGGACGGGCGGTTATCCTGCGGTGGAGTGAATGTAGGTGCGCCTCCTCGTGCAGTAAGGGCTCTTTCGATGTTGAGCGCCTTTGGAATTAGTTGATCGTAAGATGTGATGCATTGCATTTTTAGGTAGAACGCCAAGTTTTCATCTAGGTTGGCTATGATGGTGCAAACTTGTTGTTCCTCTGGCATGGTCCACTTGCTCTGATTGGCCTTGGATTGCCATCTTTGCAAGAAGGATGCAAATAACTCTCCTTTTCTTTGTTTGAGTGTAGATAATTCTTCCAAACTAACGTCTACACCCATATTGAAAGCATAATTTTTAAGGAAAGCCTCCACAATTTCCTCGAATGTTTTAATGCCCATGGGTAGGCGAGAAAACCATTCCATAGCTAGACCAGTCAGACTTTGGGGGAAGAGCCACATTAGATACGTGTCATCATATGCAACTTCCATGTAGTGCACCCGAAATTCCCTGATGTGGTTTTCAGGGTTGCCCATTCCATTGTATTTATCAAATTTGGGGATCTCAAATCCCTTTGGAAATGGTATCATGGTGAGACTTCTATCGAATGGATAAGGGCACAAGTTGCCTGGTGTCCTTGTGGTTTTTCTTGCTTGCAAATCCAACACCTACTGTGAGAGCAGTTTGATTTGTGTTGCGACATCTTTGCTTGGATCGGGGGGTGGGATGAATGAGTTATAAGGTGTTTGGGGGGTGCGTGTAGTGGGAGGAGTACTAGTGGGCATTTGCTGCAAGCTTGGTTGTGCATTTAAGGCTTGTTGGTAAGCCTGCATTTGTGCCAACAACGCCTGTTGTTGATCTTGCTGTTGCTGTTCCAATAGCGCTTGCTGTTGGTCCATTTGCTGTTGTTCCCATGAAGCTTGCTATTGGTCAAGTTGTTGTTGAGATAGTAACACTTTTTGTTGGTCTAGCTGCTATTGCGCCAACAATGCTTGTTGTTGGTCGAGCTGTTGTTATGCCAATAAAGCTTGTTGTTTAGCTTGATGTTGTGCCTGAAAGTCTTGCAGGGCTTGTTGGTAGGCTTGTAGATGGATTGCTTGCAATTGCGCTTGGTATTGAGCTTGAGCTTGCACTTGGGCTTGGGCTTGAGCTTGCGCTTGAGCTTGGGCTTGCGCTTGAGCTTGGGCTTGGGCTTGCGCTTGCGCTTGAGCTTGGGCTTGGGCTTGCGCTTGAGCTTGGGCTTGGGCTTGCTGCTTTTGCTGTAGTATTCTTTGTTGGTTGGCTTTTTGGAGGGTTTGGATTAGAGTGGTGAATGAATTTGTTGTGTTGGATTTCAGTGGGATTGGTGGTGGAACAGGGATCACGCCAACTGTCATGGCGGGTGGAGGGATTGTGGTGGTGATTGTGATTTGGGTTGTTGGAGGGGTGTTTGAGACGATTGGTCCTTGATGAGGCATGCTTTGGGAGACTTGAGGGCCAATGGATGGATTCACCGTGGTGACAGGAATAGTTGCAATTTGTTGTGAAGATATGGGCAAAAGAAGCAGGTTCAAAGTGGTGGTCGGATTGCTTGGATTAGCAAAAACTTCGATGGGCAATGGTGGGAGACCTATTCTAGGAGGTGATGCAGATGTGAACGAAAGCGGGGGAAGGGATGATGCACTTATTTGGAAAGAGAAAGGATTGATAGCTTCTATCATTCCAAGCAAGCCAACTTCCTCATGCGGTGGGGCAGTTGGTATGTTTAATTGATAGGCTGGTGTGGCGTGAAATGAGGATGAACCAGTGGGGTTATGAAATGTGAGTGGGACGTATGGGTGAGATGGGTTTTATGGAATAAATGTAGCTGGTGAGGGGGTGATGATTACTTCTTTATTAGCCACAAGGTGGTGTTTTTGCAATTCCTGAAACATGGCACTCCCCTTGTTCACATTCGGGGAGGTTGGTGTGATGACTGATGTGGTGCAAGGTACTTCTTGGTTGATGTTGAACAATGGGGATGCATCTGTAGTAGTGCTTGTGTGAAGGTCGGGAGGGGGTATGACCCCTCCTCTTGCTATCGTATTCAGGTATTTGAACATAGCACTAACAACTTTGTGGTTCTCTAGATTTTGAACCATTTCCATGATTTCATTTGGTGTCATCCCCATGTCTTCATTTGTGTCGTCCTCTTGATGACTCTCCTCTTGAGGATTTTGTGATGATAAGGGAGAGTTGCTTGGGGGATTGCTTGATCCCGCTAGGTTCACTTTGGTATTTAGATGACTCATGTCCATAGAAGCTGATATTTCTCTGATATTCTCCATGTCCTTCTTGTGTTGAGATCTTGTTTGGACCATAAAAATAGGGATTTGTTCGATCCTAATCTTTTAGGTCCAAAAGAGAAGAACTAGGGAAGCTAAAAGATCAAAGATGGTGATAATGGTGATGGGTTAAAATGGATGGGATGAGTGAGTGAAACCTTTGGAGAACTTTTGAATGTATGTGCTAAACTTTGTAAGGGCTTTTGATTTGATTGATTGGATAATTTGACTAGATGCGTTAAGTCAAACAAGATTGTTGTGAAGTTGTTCTCCTTAGGAAGTTGTGTTATCCTAAGGGAACTTACACAAAATGGATGAATTGACAAGGTGTGTTATGCCAATGTTTTGGAGAACTAATAGACTTTAAGAAGTTGTGTTATCTCAAAGAAAATTTGTCCAATGATTGAGATTATGTTGGCTAAGTGTGTTTAAGCCAAGATATGATGATGTTGATTTAGCCCTCTAAGTTTAGCGCATTGATTGTTTCTAGAGTTCTCGAAAGGTTTGATGATGAAATGGGACTTGATTTGATGAAGGAATGAATGGAAATGACAACTTTGATCTTGAATCATAACCTAGATGCGACTCTATCTACAAAACCTCGGTATTGAAGAACACGCTAGACTTCCTATGGGAGAAATGCAAACCTTTGAAAAAGTTCAGGATTTTGTTGGCAATAAAATGCATATAATGCAAGATTGTTCCTTGAGGCCTTTTTGTAGAAATTGTATACAAGTCTCTCCCTTACTTCAAGGAGCATCTCAAGGCATTGCTCACGGGATTTTAGACTCACTTTCTTGAACTTTGGCTTTGGGATTTTAATCTTGCGGGAAATCATTGGAAACAACACATGTGTAATTCAATTGGTTTCTTTATCTTGGTTTAAATGAGGTTCCTTTTATCCAAGACACTTGCTTGCTTAGGTTTTCAAACTATATGTCTAGTGTCCCATTCTCTCTCTCATCCCACAATGTCCCTTATGCAGAAATCGAGAAAGATGGGGAAAAAGTTCCTTATGTTTATCCTTATTGGAAACAAATGATGGTAGAATTTGCACACTTAGAAACCTCTAGGAATGTGATTCCTAGGTAAAGCAAGAGTGGGCAAGTTCGTCAATAGGTATTTGTTTCCCACAAGGTGTTTGAAATTTTAAGGTTTTCTATGTATGTTTGTTTTCCAAATGTTTTCAAGATCAAGCAATGTGTTTTTTCCAAGCACTTTCACACTCCTAGGTTGATGAGACAATACCTTGTTGGGTTCCCACTTGGATAAATCCACCTACGCATATCTTGTGCGAATGGCTAAATGCTTGACCACACTGGCTCCCCTCCACGACACTCACTTATTTGGGTCAGCCAAGCATTAGTACCCATGAATCTCCCATGGCATACTT
>VCHN02001257.1:0-23901 GCA_007115665.2 Sequoiadendron giganteum | reverse complement strand
TGTAGCCACTTAATCCAAGCTCTTTGCTGCCCTAATACATAGTTTCTGAGATACCCTTCCACCCATTTGTTGACTATCTTTGTTTGCCCATCTGTTTGTGGGTGGTAGCTCGTGCTAGGAGTGAGCTTTGTCCCACTCAACCTGAAAATTTCTTGCCAAAAGAGACTTAGGAACTTGCTGTCCCTACCTCTCACTATACTCATGAGCATCCCACGCAATCTGAAAATCTCCCTGAAGAATAAATCAGCCACCTGAGCTGCAATGTATGTCATTGAAATAGCGAAACAATGTGCAAATTTAGTTAACCTGTCAACCACCACATATATGCAACCCTTGTTTTGCACCTTAGGTAACCTAGTGATGAAAGCCATGGAGATGCATTCCCATTTCTAATTATGAATAGGTAAGGACTGAAATAAACCAGCTAGATAAGTGTGCTCATTCTTATTTTGCTGGCAAGTAGGACACTCTCTAACATACTTAAGGACTTCATTTTTTAGTCCTTTCCATGTGAATCTGTAGGTTTTGAAGAACCCCGAGTGACCAGCCATGGGTGCATCATGAAATGTCCTCAATATCTTCCCCTTAAGCTGTGAAGCAGGCACTAAATAGATCATCTCCTTGTGAATGATCAACTCATTGAGCACTGTATATCTATCATCATGAATAGTGCTCTCTATGATTCCTACTGCCCGAGAATCCTTAGCATACTCTACTGAAATTAACTCCCTCCAATCAACAACAATCTCAACCAAAGAACATAAATGAGGCCTCTTGGAAAGTGCATCAGTAACTACATTCTTCTTCCCCTTGACAAACAATGTCGAAATCATATGCCTGTAGTCTACTAACCCAATTTTGTTGCCTATCGTTAAGATCCGTTTGGTTCATGAAGTATTTGATGTTATTATGGTCTATTTTGATGACAAATCTGCCCCCTACTAGGTATGGTCTGAATTCAGCTAATGCATGCATGATAGCCAACATCTCTCTATCATAGATAGAATAATGTATTGTCCCCAATTTCGCCCGATGCTCTTCATTTGGATTTAGCCTATTTCTGGAAATCCGTAGGCTACTCAGATGTGCAAATTTAGGGTTTCCACTTTCAGTAAGTCTTGCTTCTAGCTCAGTTCAGCTTTTTGTTGGTTTTGAAGTGAACTTACTATTTTTGGTATTGGCTATTTTTAGTAAGTCTAATTTTGGCAATGGCATCATTAGCAGTTCTGTAAAATACCCACTCAATTTTTTCCTTGATTTCAATATCAATTAAAATGCAACACGCACCCGTTAAGGTTAGCTCCAAAACTAAAACGATGCGGAATAGTAACTCTAACCAAGAATGAGCCCTAAGACCTGATGAGGGAGTAGGGGCGAGCATATGGTCAGAGGACCCCTAGGAGCTGAGTAACTTCATAACTGAAATTGATTACAACTGAAAGTTAAAAGATAAAACTCAACGCCAAGAATGCACACTCAATCCCAAGGAAGGAGAGGTGTTGTCATATGGTGGAGAAAACTAAGCAATTACTGAAATGAAGTTACAATTGAATGGAGCTAGGCAGTGAACCAGCCATGAAAGGATTCTGCACTTCCACTAATTCAGTGGGGGGAAAAAATTACAAAACAAACTAATTCATCTGCTGCGGCAGGCATCCACTAAGTAGTGGGAATTCACCACTTTTCAATGGGTGAGATAGATAGATACAAATGTTTATTCTTCCACACTGACGGTAAACCATCCAGGGGTTACAATGTGTGAATTGAAACACAAGTAAATGCAGAAATATGAATGACTGGATTAGTACTACTAATTCTCAGCCTTACAATGCAAATTATTTGCAAATTACATAGATTTCCAATAGAAATCTGCTCCAAAACAGCTACAATGATGACATTATATTTCTGATTACAAATAAGAATGAACACACTCAAGAAATATAACACGAAATGGAAATAACCAAGTTTGATATACAAAACCAGCAAACTGAATGTTCAGACCAGCAAGCTAGGAGATCATTAAAATGCTCATATCTCCTTCAATACTCAGCCAAATGACACCAAATCAATTGCAAATGAAAGCTAGATGAAGGGCGACCAAGAACAAGTCATTAAACAACTTCAATACCCTTCAAATTATTAAGCATGCATCCCAAGAAGAAATCTGGAAATGATAAACCCTCCTAGACAAGGGCGACCTGCTCTAGAAAATTGTAGACATCATAATAAAATCTGAAAATGCACAAGAATGATCGCCTATAGCATAGGAAATGATTGAGCAAATACCCATATGCAAATTAAAATCCCTTCAAAAGCTGTAAATGAAAACTTTTTTTAACCATGTTTGAACCAGCAAGTACAAAAATGGAAATTATTACCAAAATATTCAAAATCTTCCAACGATGAATCTCAATATGCACTTCTGAATGAAGAACACTCCCAATTGACCATCTAGGGAATCATAGTTTCAAGTCCGAAGAATGGAGTAAATTTGCTAAGCTTTCCCTTACCTGGATTCTGGATTTCAAACCAGCAACATAACTTTACAATATTTTCCAAAGATAACATAATCAGCTCTCCAAAAATGCAGCAATATATAAGTTTCAATGGGCAAATGAAACACTCTGAATTCCAAGAAGTTGAATCACTTCAACTTCCCAAGGGATGTCACCTTTGACCATGCACTTTATTTTGAAATAATAAAACATTATTCACCTTCCCTTTAGGCGTCCATTTCAATTTGCAACAATAAAGCATTTATTAAATCATTAAATGCTCAACTTGACCCCTTAATGTCCACTCTTTAAAACAACATGAAGTTATCACTCCTAGGCGTGGGGGTACAACTTAAAAACATGAAATTGACTAAGTATAAAACTTAGTCCAAGGAGATAACCAAAACCAATGCAAATACTGAAACTGAAGGATTACCAAAAATAGTATAATGACCTGGGCTGAACTGCAGATGATGATACTGCCAAAATTAGACTTACTAAAAATAGCCACTGCCAAAAATAGTAAGTTCACTTCAAACTCAACAGAAAGCCAAACTGATCAGCCACACAAAACTACAAAAGATTGAGTTGCTGCTAGAGTGATACTACTATAAATATACTTACCAAAATAGCACATTGCTATAAATAGTAAGTTTGTCAAAACCACATCTCTATGCCAACTGAGCAATATCATGACTTACTATAAATAGTAAGTGCCCGAAAAGGATGTCAGATTCAGATGCATGTCACACCACCCTAGAGATCTTTGAAAACCCAAAAAAACCCAAAAACCTTTCTTGCATGCAAGGTATCAATCAAAAATTGCATGTCATTATTTTAACATGCATGTTACCTCATCCTGAAGCTCTTCAAAAACCCAGAAAGCTCCTCTAGACATGCATCAGAAAAACATGCATGCAAGCCATCAAAATTGCATCTAAAAGTGGAAACCCTAATTTCCAAATTTGCTTAGCCTACGAGTTTTCGGAAATAGGCTAATTCCTCAAGAAGAATATAGGGCTAAAATGGGGACATTACAAGTTCAGCTCAGGTCATCATGCTATTTTTGGCAATCCATCAATTTTAGTATTGGCGTTGGTTTTGGTTATCTCCTTGGACTGAGGTTTATACTTAGTCAATTTCATGTTTTTTAGTTGTACCCCATGCCTAGGCTTGATGACTTCAAGTTGTTTTAAAGAGGGAACATTAAGGGGTCAAGTTGAGCATTTAATGATTTAATAAATGCTTTATTGTTGCATTTTGAAATGGACGCCAAAGAAAGAAGATGAATAATATTTTATTATTTCAAAATAAAGTGAATGGTTGAAGTGGCGTCCCTTTTGGAAGTTGAAGTGATTTGACTTCTTGGAATTCAGAGTGTTTCATTTGCCATTTGAAGCTTATTTATTGAGGCCTTGCTCATTCATTCCCATTTTTGGAAAATATTGTAAAGTTATGCTGTTGGTTTGAAATCCAGAATCCGACTAAGGAAAAGCTTAGTAAATTTACTCCATTCTTCGGGCTTGAAACTATGGTTCCCTAGATGGTCATTTGGGAGTGTGCTTCCTTCAGAAGTGCATATTGAGCTTCATTGTTGGAGAGTATTGATGTTATTTTCAGTTTGGAGCTTTCTGGTTCAGTCATGGTTGAAGAATGTCTTTTATTGCAGCTCCTTGGGTAAATTTTATTTCATTATGGGTATTGATGCTACATGATTCTATGCTATAGGCGACTCAAATTGCAAAAGATCAGATTTTATTATGCTGCTTTTGATTTTCTAGAGAGGTTGTACCTTCTCTAAGGCCAGTGTTGTGACCTTTTTCACACATCACCCCATCAAGATGGGGACCCCCTAAATTTTGCTCCATTCTGGTCTTTTGGCTTTGGTTCGCTCTCTCTCTGGTCTCTGGTCCTTCCGGGGATTGTCCTGTCGTTTGACCCAGGTTGAAATATTGGTTAAGTCTGTGTAATTAGGGTTTTCATCCTTCAAGCTTATTTAAGGTCAGACTGAGTTATAAAATTGAAATCTAAGCTTAGAGCAGCAGTCAGAAGACTTCCAGCAGAGTCCCCCTAAATTTTCACTGTATTCCGGCAACTTACTATTTTTAGTAAGTATTCAACTTGGGACTATTTTATTGAGATTTTGGAATTCTGTCAGTTCCACTGCATCCGGGTAACATCAAGCTGCCTACACGTAAATTTTGAGCCAGATCAGACGACTTGCTATTTTTGGCATTCAGGCTTTAAGAGCCATTTT
This sequence comes from Sequoiadendron giganteum, assembly GCA_007115665.2. Taxonomy (NCBI): domain Eukaryota; kingdom Viridiplantae; phylum Streptophyta; class Pinopsida; order Cupressales; family Cupressaceae; genus Sequoiadendron; species Sequoiadendron giganteum. The sequence continues at coordinate 19,149 of VCHN02001257.1, read as the reverse complement.
CAGGGTTTCCACATGGGCTTTTCAGATGCATGTCTGGAGAATCCTTCTGGGTTTTCCAAAACCTTCGCAGTGATGTAACATGCAAACCGAGACAACCACTTTCAGAGTTCAGCCTTCGGAGGCTATTTTTAGGGTTCGCATGCAGTGTTTTTCAACGCATGTCGGGTTTTTCTTCATGGGTTTTTCGAGAGCTTCGCAACGGTGTGGCTTGCAAGCAGAGAAGATCGAGTTTTGAGGACTTACTATTTTTAGCCAGTGCATGCATGCAGACCAGTTTTCTGGGTTTTTCTGGGTTTTTTGAGATCCCGTGGGCAATATGACATGCAAAACCATCCGGCAGTGAATGAGTCACTTTTCAGACAGTTTCTATTTTTAGCAGGTACACTCCGGCAGCCGCCCAACACTCCAGTCCAGCAAGCAGAACGACATGCAGAAGGAACGAAGTCAAACGGAGACCGTTCGGGATACATACAAATCAAATTAGGGTTTCCACTTTTATAGGGGGTAAAATCCAAAAATAGCCGAAACAAAGTACCCCACCCATGTCAGCACACTTCAAGGTACCTGCTGGCAAAATTTGAGCAAAGTCGGAGAACTTACTATTTTTAGTAAGTCATGGCACGGCTATAAATAGCAGGTCTGCACCCGAGGTTGGCATCAGAATGACCCTCAAGCTATCAAGATCAAGCGTTGCAACTTTCAGGCAAAACGGAGCTACTAAAGTCAGAAAGTCAAACTTACTATAAATAGCAAGCGGCTATAAATAGCAGGTCAGGGCAGAGGACTGACAAAACAGGTTCACAAGGCAGAGAATATCATCTGATGAAATTTTCAGGCAAAACGGAGCCTTAGAGGTTGAAAATCAAGGGATTTGCTAAAATAGCACAACTTGCTAAAAATAGAATGCAAGAGCAGGAACAGGCAGAGGCTTGAAAAACGCCTAAGGCATAAAACAGAAGCTCATACCTCAAAATGCGCCCAAAGAGGAAGGAGAGAGGTGAAAAGTTTCTAAGTCATGAAAACGAAAGTGGAACCAAGGAAATGCGCCCATGGTGAAAATGAAAGCTCACATGTTGAAATGCGCCCACCTAGCAAAACAGAATCATGGGGTCTCATTTGCGCCCAAGGAAGAAGAGATGCCTTGAAAAAGTTCTAAGGCGTGGAAAACAAAAGCTCACCTAGTAAAATGCGCCCACCTCAAGGATTGAAGCCTTGAAAAGTTTCTAAGGCAAAAACAAAAGCTCACCTAGTAAAATGCGCCCACCTCAAGGATTGAAGCCTTGAAAAACGCCTAAGGCAAAAACAAAAGCTCACCTAGTAAAATGCGCCCTCAAGGAAGGTGAGGATATGAAATATTTCTAAGGCATAAAACGAAAGTGTCAAGGGTGAAATGCGCCCTCCAAGGAAAATGAAAGCTTGGCCTAGCATTTGCGCCCATGGTGAAGAGGAGATGGCCGAAATTTTCCTAAGGCATAAAATGAAAGTAAAGAGGAGATGGCCGAAATTTTCCTAAGGCATGAAATGAAAGCTTGGCCTAGCATTTGCGCCCATGGTGAAGAGGAGATGGCCGAAATTTTTCTAAGGCATAAAATGAAAGTAGAGAGGTCAGAATGCGCCCAAGGCAAGATAAAGTGGCTAGGACTTGGAGAAAGTTTCTAAGTCAAGAAAATGAAAGTTCAAGACCCCATATGCGCCCAAGGTTGCTGGAGAAAATTTCCTAAGGCAACAAAATAAAAGTAGACACATGAAAGTGCGCCAGAGGTGTAAAGTGAAGGAATTTTTTTGAAATAAATATTTCATCAAAATGTATACGCCTGTGGTAGAGAAAGTGTTAGAAATTTTTTTTTCTAAGTGAGATAACACTTCACTAGGGAAAAATACGCCCTTGGCATGGAAGGATGATTTGATGAGTTTTAAAATTTTCCAAAGGCAGTTGAAAGTCGACGAATATTTTTCAAGGGGGAAGATTTGATATCGATGAATATTTTCCATGGGTCAAGTGAAAATCAAATGAACCCGTTTAAAAGGCACCCATGAGTTGGGAAATTTTAAAATTAATTTCCTAGGGGAAATTTTAATATTCTCAGAGGAAACTCGTTTTGACTAGATTATTTTCCTGACAGAAGTTAAATCTCAAAGGACGAATTATTTCGAGCACGCAAACAATTTTTAATCACCCGGAGTTGAACATTTTAATGAGAGAATTTAAAATGTCTAAGGCAAATTTTATGAAATCGAGGATTTAAATGACAGACATTTTAAAAGTTGGAAATATATTTACAACTCCCACGAATTTTTTCGAGTTGAATTTATTTAAACACTGCGAGATTTTAAAATGGAATTCAAGTGATTGTTTTTCTCGCGAGTTGTTTAAATCGCCAAGAGTTAACTGGCAGACTAAGAGGAAAATTCGAAATTTGAAGAAGAAGGAATCATTATTAATGGCGACTGCCATAATGACCGGCTGACGACTAGCCCACTACTGCGCTTGAATTAGAAGATTCCAAACGAAGAGAGTGGAAAATTGATGAAGGTGCTAAAAATAGCCCCAGCACTACTTAGCAGGATTCTCCGAGAAAAGTTATTTAAACAATCTCTTCTCTCATTTCTCCTCACATTGTTTCGAAGTTGAGGTTGCTGGAGAAGTTCTTGAGAGATTGAAATATTTTCCAAGTGGTTGAGGAGAGAAATTCTGTGAGAGTTTATTTTATTTCGGAGTGTTGAGTTGCTGAAAGTGCGAAGTGCTGGAGAAATTTTCATTTGCCGAGACTCTTTCTTTCGAAAAGCTGAAAGTGTGTTGCTGCGACTTCGAAGTTGAAGGTTGAAGTTATTTTCCGGAGTTGCTGGAGACTTTAATTCTCAAAGAGCTGAAAGTGGAGTTGCTGCGAAGTTTAAACGTTGAGAAGTTGAGGAAGTTGAAATTTCATATTGCTGGCAACTCTTTATTCGTCTAACTGCCAAAGTTGACAAAGTGAAGTCAAGGTTCGAACAATTTGTGCTGGAGAAATTAGCTACATTGCTGAAAGTTATTAGCTTGCTGCGTTTTTTCTTCACCAGTCAGAAGTGCAGTTGCTGAGAGTTGTCTCTAAACTCAGAGATTTTTATACAGTACGAGGTTTGGAGTTAGAAATTTATGCCGAGAAATTTTATTTTCAAAGCTAACTCCGTATTCGCAGCCATCTCGGGAATTGTTTTATTTTATTAAAAATCTGCAATCTAGCTTATTCTTCTATTTTATTTTGCAGATGGCTGGCGCAAAGGATGTTGCAGGAACAAGCAGAGCCGCAGGCAGAGCTGCAAACACTGAAGCAGGCAAGGCTGGCTCATCTCGGCAGTCAATGATTAAGAGGCTCGCTAAGCCATTTCTCCCAAAGTCAGCAATAGTTTCAAAGTTGGCAGGATTGAATGACACCAACCTTGGTTCATTTAATCTGAATGCACTCAAATCAAGGATGTTCGGGCTAGGGGGCCATCAACCATCCGTCACGGCACATAATATAATGAAGAGTGGAATCTACGCAGCTGCTAGTTTTCCGCCAGCAATTCAGTGTCCGGAGCTAATTATGGAGGGCGCCAATCACTACAAGCCAGAACGTAGGACGATTGTCTCTCCGGATGGTAAACTGCTCGCCAACTTCACACCGGATGCCATCGGAGAGGCATTTGGGATTCCGACTGCTGAGGAGATGTTATACAGGACAAATAAGAGGGCAGATAAGATGTACTCTTCCTCTTTCGAAAGAGTCACTGCAGTCATTAACAGAGTTTGGATGCAGAAGTTGAGGCCACCCCGCACTAAGCTCCCAAAGCAGATAATTGCCGAGGACGTGAAACAAGAATACTGTGATTTGATAATGATGCCAAGCCGGGTGAATGGGAGTGCACAAGCTTACATTTTCGAGCCTTGGATGTTCTACTTCATCGAGATCATCTTGGAGGGAAAGGAGTGTGTCGATTGGGCTAGGATGATTAGCAACCACATCGATGAGCAATTCAGGAGCCTGAAGGTGACGAAGACTTTCTACATGAGCTCATATGTAATTTACATGTTGGCCAGAATGACTAAGTACAAAGGGATTTCGTACAAAGAGCCAATCGGCTGTGCCCCTGGTCAATTCAAAATTCATGAAGCCTGCACACAGCTACATTTGGTTAACATTGCCAACTATAAACGGGCAAATGATGCATTCACAATGCACATTGCGAGGACGCTTCAGCAAAGGACGCAGCAGAGAATATCTAAAGAAGCACAGACATTGATTGAGGAATACGGGTATTGGCTCATCCAATTCCCGAAATTCACATATATTAGGCTGCAGGGGTTCACTTCGTATCCGTATCGGTTACCACGATACCCCACTGATCACATAGTAATGCTTGAGATATCTAGGCAATTGATTGCCTACGATAAGATTCAGAAAAGGAAAAGAAGGGTGGGCTTGATTTCCCTATCACCATGGGAAATTCCATTGAGGTGTGTCCCTCTTTGCAGGCAGCCCGAGAGGCAGAGGATGAGCTGCAATCTTATCATTTGTCATATCACACAGGCAGGCAGGATTTCGATCCTTACGGGAACATCCGGATGGTACAGAACGTTGAATACCGGCACAGAGCTCATCTGGAGGACTTTTGGGCAAATGCAGTGGATGACGCTGAGATAAGAAGAAGGATGTTTTCCAGACTTCCTCTCAAGTTGATTAGAGAATGTGAGATTATTCCAGTTCCCGACCAGGTGGAGGAGGATGTCAACGTCATGCAACCCGACTATGGGTCAGTTAGGGATACTCCCGTCCCACCACCTGATTGGTCCGAGCCAGAGATCATGGACTTGGACACTCTTTCTATCCCGGTGATGACTTTTACCAGGACTTGGGTCGACAGACATCTATGCAGACTTAAGAGCAAGTCGATCGCCCTTACTTATAGCTTGATGGGTGACCCAAGGCCGTTATCGGTAAAAAGAGGGAAACAAATTGCTCAGACATCGAGGGCACAAGTGGAAGTGCCAACCCCACCGATACCGTTGAGGATAGAACAAGCATCACCCGTGCACTCACAAACTCAATCTTCGAGTTTAAGAGTGGTTTCATTATTTGCCGATCAGAGGGCAGGATTAGAGGAAGAGCAGGGACTTGGGGAGGTAGATCAGCCCAACGCCCGGGAATCAGCTAGTGTCAGTTTATCCAGGGGCGGCCAACAGGAAGAGGAAGAGGAAACAATGGCCGACACCCATTTTCAGCAGATGTTGGACACGGCTTTGGAAGAAGAGGAAAACACAGAACAAGGGACCCAAGGGTCGGGAGATACCCAGCTTATAGAGGAGGATGAGCCTGAGCAGACCAGTGCAAGAAGAGAGGAAGTGCACGAGATGGAGGCAACAGAAGAACAACCCTTTGTCATTTGTAATCCATGCATTGCCTGATTGGCTTTCCGACAGAATGAGGAGAGAACCCGAGGATGATACGGATCCGGCCATTGAGATGGAGGAGTTCCTTAGAAGGATCAGTGCGCCACCAGAGAAGAAAAAGGCCCGAAAGTTTTCAAAGATCTCGACTGACGAGTCAGGCTCTCGCACGCTTCAGGTGGCTATTCCGAGGGAAGATTGTGATCGAACCGAGGAGAGGCCTGAAAATTATGTGATCACCACAGAGTTAACAGTTCCCACGGAGCCTGCTATCGAGGAGTCTGATAACTCCTATCGTGCATTGAAGGGGACTGGGCCAGTTCAAGACGGAGGGGAAGTATAAGAAATTGAAGAAGGAGCACAAAACCTGATAGATATATGCACTCCAGTAATGCCCTGTGTGAACCGCCAGGACCAAAGAAGAGAACGCCCATCGGAGCTCAATGAGCCAATTGTTGCCTAGAGGACGGAAGAAAATGGAAACCGAGGCGGACAAGTGGGTTAGCCGTGTTCATGCTGAGACAGGGAAATTCATGGAGGACCTTACCGATGCTTATCGACAGGCCTCAAATATTTTGGCACGGATGGATATAGTAGATCAGGCCTGGGGTGATACTCGCATCTATCAAACGAAGACTGTACTTCGTTTGGGGGCCTTGATGCATGTACCTCTAGAAACCTTAGTGGATGGAGGTGTAATTCAGAGAGGTGATAGGTACGATTTCACCAGTTGGTACTCCTCGGTGGTCACGGGCCGTGGATTTCACGACGCAGCAAGGGCAGATTCAGCCAAAGTGAAGAAGGCACCGGCAACATCTTGGGGAGTCCTTCAATACATTAGAAGCCATATTTGCTAGAAAGTTGGTCCCAGAGGGAGATAACTGGCCGATGGCTTCAGTTGGGTAGTGTTGTGACCTTACACATCACCCCATCAAGAGCTGGGGACCCCCTAAATCTTTGCCCACCGGGTCTTTTGGCTTTGGTTCGCTTCTCCTCGGTCTCCGTCCTTCCGGGGATTGTCCCTGGCTGCTTGACCCCGGGTTGAAGCCATTGGTCAAGTCCGTAATTAGGGTTTCCCGCCATCCAGGCTTTTAAGGGTCAAACCGAGTCACGAAATTGAAATCCAAGCTCAGTACAGCAGTCAGAAGGCTTCCAGCAGAGTCCCCCTAAATTTTCACTGTATTCCAGCAACTTACTATTTTCAGTAAGTATTCAATTTGGGACTATTTTATTGAGATTTTGGAATTCCGTCAGTTCCACTGCATCCGGGTAACGTCAGGCTGCCTACACGTAAATTTTGAGCCAGATCAGACGACTTGCTATTTTTGGCAGTTCAGGCTTCAAGAGCCATTTTCAGGGTTTCCACATGAGCTTTTCAGATGCATGTCTGGAGAATCCTTCTGGGTTTTCCAAAACCTTCGCAGTGATGTAACATGCAAACCGAGACAACCACTTTCAGAGTTCAGCCTTCGGAGGCTATTTTAGGGTTCGCATGCAGTGTTTTTCAACGCATGTCGGGTTTTTCTTTATGGGTTTTTCGAGAGCTTCGCAACGGTGTGACTTGCAAGCGGAGAAGATCGAGTTTTGAGGACTTACTATTTTAGCCAAGACGTACGCATCTCGGGCCTGGTTTTTCCGGGTTTTTTGAGGATCCCGTAATATGATACGTAACCATCCGCAGTTGGATGAGTCACTTCTTCGTGACAGTTTCTATTTTTAGCAGGTACACTCCGGCAGCAGCCCAACACTCCAGTCCAGCAAGCAGAACGACATGCAGAAGGAACGAAGTCAAACGGAGACCGTTCGGGATACATGCAAATCAAATTAGGGTTTCACTTTTATAGGGGGTAAAATCCAAAAATAGCCGAAACAAAGTACCCCACCCATGTCAGCACACTTCAAGGTACCTGCTGGCAAAATTTGAGCAAAATCGGAGAACTTACTATTTTTAGTAAGTCAGGGCACGGCTATAAATAGCAGGTCTGCACCCGAGGTTGGCATCCGAGTAACACTCAAGCTATCAAGATCAAGCGTTGCAACTTTCAGGCAAAACGGAGCTACTAAAGTCAGAAAGTCAAACTTACTATAAATAGCAGGTGGCTATAAATAGCGGGTCAGGGCAGAGGACTGACAAAACAGGTTCACAAGGCAGAGAATATCATCTGATGAAATTTTCAGGCAAAACGGAGCCTTAGAGGTTGAAAATCAAGGGATTTGCTAAAAATAGCACAACTTGCTAAAAATAGAATGCAAGAGCAGGAACAGGTAGAGGCTTGAAAAAGTTTCTAAGGCAAAAAACAAAAGCTCACCTAGTCAAATGCGCCCACCTCAAGGATTGAAGACTAAAAAGTTTCTAAGGCGTGGAAAACGAAAGTGGAACCAAGGAAATGCGCCCATGGTGAAAATGAAAGCTCACATGTTGAAATGCGCCCATCTCAAGGCAGAGGCTTGAAAAAGTTTCTAAGGCAAAAAAACAAAAGCTCACCTAGTAAAATGCGCCCACCTCAAGGATTGAAGACTAAAAAGTTTCTAAGGCGTGGAAAACGAAAGTGGAACCAAGGAAATGCGCCCATGGTGAAAATGAAAGCTCACATGTTGAAATGCGCCCATCTCAAGGCAGAGGCTTGAAAAAGTTTCTAAGGCAAAAATAAAAGCTCACCCCATGAAATGCGCCCTCAAGTCAAAGCTTGCATGTGAAAAATGCCTAAGTCACAAAAATAAAGTAAGCTAGTTAAAATGCGCCCTCACATGGAAGCTCCTCCCCCATATGCGCCCAAGGTTCTTGGAGCCTAAAGAACGCCTAAGTGTGAGAAAATAAAAGCTTGCCTATGGAAATGCGCCCTCAAGAAGGAGAAAAGGGTTAAAAAAAAAGTTTCTAAGGCATAAAACGAAAGTGTCAAGGGTGAAATGCGCCCTCTAAGACATGAAATGAAAGCTTGGCCTAGCATTTGCGCCCATGATGAAGAGGAGATGGCCGAAATTCTCCTAAGGCATGAAATGAAAGTAGAGAGGTCAAAATGCGCCCAAGGCAAGATAAAGTGGCTAGGTTGCTGGAGAAAATTTCCTAAGTCAGGAAAATGAAAGTTCAAGACCCCATATGCGCCCAAGGATATTCTAACCGTTTGAGAATTTTCTAAGTGAGAAATCAAGGCTTGCATGAGTAAAATACGCCAAGGTTGCTGGAGAAAATTTCCTAAGGCAACAAAATAAAAGTAGACACATGAAAGTGAGCCAGAGGTGTAAAGTGAAGGAATTTTTTTTGAAATAAATATTTCATCAAAATGTATACGCCTGTGGTAGAGAAAGTGCTAGAAATTTTTTCTAAGTGATATAACACTTCACTAGGGAAAAATACGCCCTTGGCAAGGAAGGATGATTTGATGAGTTTTAAAATTCTCCGAAGGCAGTTGAAAGTTAACGAATCTTTTTTCAAGGGGAAAATTTGATATCGACGAATATTTTCCATGGGTCAAGTGAAAATCAAATGAACCCGCTTAAAATGCACCCATGAGTTAGCAGAGTTTGAAAATTAATTTCCTAAGGGAAATTTTAATATTTTCAGAAGAAATTCGTTTTGCCTAGATTATTTTCCTGACAGAAGTTAAATCTCAAAGGACGAATTATTTCGAGCACGCAAACAAATTTTAATCGCCCGGAGTTGAACATTTTAATGAGAGAATTTAAAATGTCTAAGGCAAATTTTATGAAATCGAGGATTTAAATGACAGACATTTTAAAAAGTTGGAAATAAATTTGCTACTCCCACGAATTTTTTCAAGTTGAATTTATTTAAACACTGCGAGATTTTAAAATGGAATTTTAAATCAAGTCAAGTGATTGTTTTTCTCGCGAGTTGTTTAAATCGCCAAGAGTTAACTGGCAGATTAAGAGGAAAATTCAAAATTTGAAGAAGAAGGAATCATTATTAATGGCGACTGCCATAATAACCGGCTGACGACTAGCCCACTACTGCGCTTGAATTAGAAGATCCCGAACGAAGATAGTGGGAAATTGATGAAGGTGCTAAAAATAGCCCCAGCACTACTTAGCAGGATTCTCCGGGAAAAGTTATTTAAACAATCTCTTCTCTCATTTCTCCTCACATTATTTCGAAGTTGAAGTTGCTGAAGAGGTTCTGGAGAGATTGAAATATTTTCCAAGTGGTCGAGGAGAGAAATTCTGTGAGAGTTTATTTTATTTCGGAGTGTTGAGTTGCTGAAAGTACGAAGTGCTGGAGAAATCTTCATTTGCCGAGACTCTTTCTTTCGAAAAGCTGAAAGTGTGTTGCTGCGACTTCGAAGTTGAGGGTTGAAGTTATTTTCCGGAGTTGCTGGAGAATTTAATTCTCAAAGAGCTGAAAGTGGAGTTGCTGCGAAGTTTAAACGTTGAGAAGTTGAAGAGGTTGAAATTTCATATTGCTGGCAACTCTTTATTCCTCTAACTGCTGAAGTTGACAACGTGAAGTCAAGGTTCGAACAATTTGTGCTGGAGAAATTAGCTACATTGCTGAAAGTTATTAGCTTGCTGCGTTTTTTCTTCACCAGTCAGAAGTGCAGTTGCTGAGAGTTGTCTCTAAACTCAGAGATTTTTATACAGTACGAGGTTTGGAGTTAGAAATTTATGCTGAAGAATTTTATTTTCAAAGCTAACTCCGTATTCGCAGCCGTCTCGGAGGTTACTTCATTTTATTTAAAAATCTGCAGCCTAGCTTATTGCTATTCTATTTTATTTTGTAGATGGCCGGAGCAAAGGATGTTGCAGGAACAAGCAGAGCCGCAAGCAGAGCTGCAAACACTGAAGCAGGCAAGGCTGGCTCATCCCGGCAGGCAATGATTAAGAGGCTCGCTAAGCCATTTCTCCCAAAGTCAGCAATAGTTTCAAAGTTGGCAGGATTGAATGACACCAACCTTGGTTCATTTAATCTGAATGCACTCAAATCGAGGATGTTCGGGCTAGGGGCCATCAACCATCCGTCACGGCACATAATATAATGAAGAGTGGAATCTACGCAGCTGCTAGTTTTCCGCCAGCAATTCAGTGTCCGGAGCTAATTATGGAGTGCGCCAATCACTACAAGCCAGAACGTAGGACGATCGTCTCTCCGGATGGTAAACTGCTCGCCAACTTCACACCCGATGCCATCGGAGAAGCATTTGGGATTCCAACTGCTGAGGAGATGTTATACAGGACAAACAAGAGGGCAGATAAGATGTACTCTTCCTTTTTCGAAAGAGTCACTACAGTCATCAACAGAGTTTGGATGCAGAAGCCGAGGCCACCCCGCACTAAGCTCCCAAAGCAGATAATTGCCGAGGACGTGAAACAAGAATACTGTGATTTGATAATGATGTTGAGCCAGGTAAATGGGAGTGCACAGGCTTACATTTTCGAGCCTTGGATGTTCTACTTCATCGAGATCATCTTGGAAGGAAAAGAGTGTGTCGATTGGGCTAGGATGATTAGCAACCACATTGATGAGCAATTCAGGAGCTTGAAGGTGACGAAGACTTTCTACATGAGCTCATATGTGATTTACATGTTGGCCAGAATGACTAAGTACAGAGGGATTTCGTACAAAGAGCCAATCGGCTGTGCCCCTGGTCAACTCAAAATTCATGAAGCCTGCACACAGCTACATTTGGCTAACATTGCCAACTATAAACGGGCAAATGATGCATTCACAATGCACATTGCAAGGACGCTTCAGCAAAGGACGCAGCAGAGAATATCTAAAGAAGCACAGACGCTGATTGAGGAATATGGGTATTGGCTCATCCAATTCCCGAAATTCACATATATTAGGCTGCAGGGGTTCACTTCGTATCCGTATCGGTTACCACGATACCCCACTGATCACATAGTAATGCTTGAGGTATCTAGGCAATTGATTGCCTACGATAAGATTCAGAAAAGGAAAAAGAAGGGTGGGCTTGATTTCCCTATCACCATGGGAAATTCCATTGAGGTGTGTCCCTCTTTGCAGGCAGCCCGAGAGGCAGAGGACGAGCTGCAATCTTATCATTTGTCATATCACACAGGCAGGCAGGATTTCGATCCTTACAGGAACATCCGGATGATACAGAACGTTGAATACCGGCACAGAGCTCATCTGGAGGACTTCTGGGCAAATGCAGTGGATGAGGCTGAGATAAGAAGAAGGATGTTTTCCAGACTTCCTCTCAAGTTGATTAGAGAATGTGAGATTATTCCAGTTCCCGACCAGGTGGAGGAGGATGTCAACGTCATGCAACCCGACTATGGGTCAGTTAGGGATACTCCTGTCCCACCACCTGATTGGTCCGAGCCAGAGATCATGGACTTGGACACTCTTTCTATCCCGGTGATGACTTTTACCAGGACTTGGGTCGACAGACATGTATGCAGACTTAAGAGCAAGTCGATCGCCCTTACTTACAGCTTGATGGGTGACCCAAGGCCGTTATCGGTAAAAAGAGGGAAACAAATTGCTCAGACATCGAGGGCACAAGTGGAAGTGCCAACCCAGCCGATACCGTTGAGGATAGAACAAGCATCACCCGTGCACTCACAAACTCAATCTTCGAGTTTAAGAGTAGTTTCATTATTTGCCGATCAGAGGGCAGGATTAGAGGAAGAGCGGGGACTTGAGGAGGTAGATCAGCCCAACGCCCGGGAATCAGCTAGTGTCAGTCTATCCAGGGGCGGCCAACATGAGGAGGAAGAGGAAACAATGGCCGACACCCATTTTCAGCAGATGTTGGACACGGCTTTGGAAGAAGAAGAAAACACAGAACAGGGGACCCAAGGGGCGGGAGATACCCACTTATAGAGGAGGATGAGCCTGAGCAGACTAGTGCAAGAAGAGAGGAAGTGCACGAGATGGAGGCAACAGAAGAACAGCCCCTTGTCATTTGTAATCCACAGCAGACAGTGCCTGATTGGCTTTCCGACAGAATGAGGAGAGAACCCGAGGATGACACGGATCCAGCCATTGAGATGGAAGAGTTCCTCAGGAGGATCAGTGCGCCACCAGAGAAGAAAAGGGCCCGAAAGTTTTCAAAGATCTCGATGACGAGTCAGGCTCTCGCACGCTTCAGGTGGCTATTCCGAGGGAAGATTGTGATCGAACCGAGGAGAGGCCTGAAAATTATGTGATCACCACAGTAGAGTTGGGTCGTCCTACGGGAGCCCAAGTTATCGAGGAGTTCGATAACTCCTATCGGGCATTGAAGGATCAGTTGCTCCGCACGGAGGGGAAGTATAAGAAATTGAAGAAGGAGCACAAAACCTTGATAGGATATATGCAGAATCTAGCACGCCCAGGTGAACCAGCAGACCCGGCAGTGGAACGTCCATCGGAGCTTCCGAATGAGTCAATTGTTGCCTTAGAGGATTTAAAGAAAATGGAAACGGAGGCAGACAAGTGGGTTAGCCGTGTTCATACTGAGACAGGAAAATTCATGGAGGACCTTGCCGATGCTTATCGACAGGCCCCAAATATTTTGGCACGAATGGATATAGTAGATCAGGCCTGGGGTGATACTCGCATCTATCAAACGAAGACTGTACTTCGTTTGGGGGCTTTGATGCATGTACCTCTAGAAACCTTAGTGGATGGAGGTGTAATTCAGAGAGGTGATAGGTACGATTTCACCAGTTGGTACTCCTCGGTGGTCACAGGCCGTGGATTTCACGACGCAGCAAGGGCAGATTCAGCTAAAGTGAAGAAGGCAATGGGCAACATCTTGGGGGGAGTCCTCAATACATTAGAAGCCATATTTGCTAGAAAGTTGGTCCCAGAGGAGATAACTGCTGATGGTTTGAAAAGTAGACTGCCTCCATTCTTCTCAGCTGCGAGGTCACTTGTCCTGGATGACTTTGAGAATGTCTCCACGTCTCTAGTATAATTCAGCATACCCAGGACGCCTTGGTGACATGGAAGAAATCTTGCATCAGATACGGACAGACGGTAGCAGTCTTGGAGTTCCAGCTCAACCATATTCCACCGATCTCTACACAGGAGGTTGAAGCAGTATTGGCCCGGTTGATCGAGTGTGCTATCCGGGAGAAGGCCAGTGGGAACGCGCTGCTTGATGAGGATCTTCTTGATGATGGTAGTGGGCATTAATTGCTCATTATGATTCCCGCAGGGGAGTGGAGAATATTCTGTGCATTCATTGCCCACTCCTCTCTGTGGCGGTTTTTAGGGCAGAAACCCTAATCAGGGCATAGGTGGCTCAATCTGAGCCCTTCATTGTAATTTGATCTGAACCGTCCACTGAATTGGACTTATTATAAAAGGGGCATCCCCCCTCATTTGTAAAAATTAGAATTAGAATCAGAGATAGATCAGAGCTAGAGAGTATTGGAGATAGAAGTTAGAGGGTAGAGCTTAGAAGTTAGTTTAGATTGAGGAGGAAAGGAAGTTTTCCCATTGAGGACTTTGTAAGAAGTTGTTGTGAACACTCTCATAATATAAAGATTTATCATTGTTTGGTGGTTCTATCTTCTATTGTGAGTAGCTAGCAAGGCCGTTTCGTCTTTCCAATTCAAGGTAGATAGAGTAAAATAGATTTTATTTCATGCAAGTAGTTGTTAGCTGTGGAGTGTGGCGTTGTGATTTGAGCAAGTCTTCTCGTCCATACCACTAGCTGACTTGCTGATGGTAAGTTCGCCTTGCGTGGTCAACTGGAGTATCAGCACTTAACTTCGATTATGGTTCATATGTTTGTATGCGTCGTATTGACGGTATGAACGTGTTGCGTCATAGTTTGAACACTTTTCTCATCCTTTGAAGATTGCACCAACTTTGTCGGAGTTGTTCAAAAGGAGACAAAGCAAAGTTTGGTTTGAAGATTGTTTAAGTCGATCCTCGTCCTCCACCCTTTGGAAGTAGATTTGTAGAATCCCTATCCCTATCCCCTTTAAATTCTGCATTTTCCGAGTCAGTCTAGATACCAGAACCATATTGCCAAATCATTCATGTCCTAATTGCTTCACAAAGTCGAACAACTACGTAAGTCCCCTTGAAATAACCAGCAAAACACATCAACCAACTGAGTCTATTCGTGATAAAAGGAACCTTGGAGTCGAACACATGAACTTTCAAGCAATCTTAGCATGTGGGACACTTGATCAAGAGAGAATAGAGTGACCACAAATTTTATTCCGTAGTCAAGGTCACACAAAAGGCAGCACGGCCAACAAAGACTAATTCCATTCTTCTCAGCTGCGAGGTCACTTGTCCTGGAGGACTTTGAGAATGTCTCCACGTTCTCTAGTATAATTCAACATACCCAGGACGCCTTAGTGACATGGAAGAAATCTTGCATCAGATACGGACAGACGGTAGCAGTCTTGGAGTTCCAGCTCAACCATATTCCACCAATCTCTACACAGGAGGTTGAAGCAGTATTGGCTCGGTTGATCGAGTTTGCTATCCGGGAGAAGGCCAGTGGGAACGCGCTGCTTGATGAGGATCTTCTTGATGATGGTAGTGGGCATTAATTGCTCATTATGATTCCTGCAGGGGAGTAGAGAATATTCTGTGCATTCATTGCCCACTCCTCTCTGTGGCGGTTTTTAGGGCAGAAACCCTAATCAGGGCATATGTGGCTCGATCTGAGCCCTTCATTGTAATTTGATCTGAACCGTCCACTGAATTGGACTTATTATAAAAGGGGCATCCCCCCTCATTTGTAATTATTAGAATTAGAATCAGAGATAGATCAGAGCTAGAGAGTATTGGAGATAGAAGTTAGTGAGTAGAGCTTAGAAGTTAGCTTAGATTGAGGAGGAAAGGAAGTTTTCCCATTGAGGACTTTGTAAGAAGTTGTTGTGAACACTCTCATAATATAAAGATTTATCATTGTTTGGTGGTTCTATCTTCTATTGTGAGAAGCTAGCAAGGCTTGTTCGTCTTTCCAATTCAAGGTAGATAGAGTAAAATAGATTTTATTTCATGCAAGTAGTTGTTAGTTGTGGAGTGTGGCGTTGTGATTTGAGCAAGTCTTCTCGTCCATACCACTAGCGGACTTGCTGATGGTAAGTTCGCCTTGCGTGGTCAACTGGAGTATCAGCACTTAACTTCGATTATGGTTCATGTGTTTGTATGCGTCGTGTTGACGGTATGAACGTGTTGCGTCATAGTTTGAACATTTTCTCATCCTTTGAAGATTGCACCAACTTTGTCGGAGTTGTTCGAAAGAAGACAAAGCTAAGTTTGGTTTGAAGATTGCTTAAGTCGATCTTCGTCCTCCACCCTTTAGAAGTAGACCCATAGAACTCTATCATCCCTATCCCCTTTTAATTCTCAGATTTTCCGAGTCATTTAGATACCTAATAATATCGCCTAAATCATTCATGTCCTAATTACTTCAATGAGTTGGAACAACTACTTAAGTCCCCTTGAAATAACCAAAGAAACACATCAACCAACCTAGCCCATTCATGATAAAAGCAACCTTTGAGTCGAATACATGAACTTTCAAGCACCCTAGCATGTGGGACACACTTTGATCAAGAGAATAGAGTGACCATGGGCAACTTTATTCTGTATCAAGGGCCACACAAAAGGCACGGCCAACAGTCAGACTTTGCAGCTTGCCTTGGGATTCATGCAACACATTTAGTGGCTATTTTGGGGTCTAATTCTTGCTTGGACCTGGTCGCCTTGACTCATGGGTATTGTAAGTTCAGTTTTGAAGTGTATCTTTGGAGTATGATGAAGATTTGAGCATTTTGATGTTTCTTAGGTTGGCCGTCTGCACTTATCACTTGTTGTTTGTCATATCAAATTTATATCGCTTCAGATTTTGGTTTGCATTTTCACATTAGAGAGATTATATGTGGGAGATCATCTTCTATCGCTGTTGTCTTTGTTACTTGTTGGTTGAATATTTTGTAAACTTAGGAGGTTTAGCAAAATGGTGATTTCAACATAATGTGTGAGTTAAACTCTCCTATTTAAGGGAAGGCTCCCCCTATCTAAATAACTAAAACAAATATGGATGGAACGATAATCTTTCCTCTTGTTTCAGGAAAGATCAAACTCTTCTCTCTTCGCAAAAAAGTAACATGAATTTTATAACGGCTGCTTGTAAATAAAATCAGTAGAAAGGAAATGAAGTTTCCTGAAAGCTCAAAGACTTCCGTCACTTCCTTCGGGACGGGAAAACAACCTCAAGCACAAAGTCTTGAAAATCTGCAATCCTATCTACCCTTTTAAAAGATAACTTTAATGATAATATACAGCGTATGACAGCACAAAGTCTGAAAATATGATGTATCTATTTAACTACTATGCATGAGAGTCGTCACGAGCACAAAGACTTGCAATTCCTCTTAACTTCTAATTTATGAATTCAATCTTCAATATTGACAGCACAAAGTCTGAAAATATATTAATTGAAGCTCTCCCTAACAATCTTTCTCAATTTTCAAATGATCACAAAGCAATGCCCCAAAATGACATAAGAACACAATGGACACAAAGTGAGAATTCAACACAAAGTCTGAAATCTGCAACTCTTTGATATTATTTGAAAATGAACAACTTGTAATTATAAAGCTCAAAGTCTTTATGAGTACAAAATTCTGCAGAGTTTTCTTACTTGCCAAAAAGATAACTTTACAAAGGACCCCCTCAAGTATTTATAGGAGAGAGGTCATGAGAAAATGGTGGGAGGATCCCAACTAATTTGAGAAATTCTCTCAACCACCAACTACTTGCAATTGACTTATTCAAAATTACAGTCTTAAACTATTTTGACTTGTAATTAGATTACATGTAATTACAATTTACAAAATTGCAAGTGAAAGAAACACTTGCGATTACAAAATTTGTTTTTACATGTAGTTTGTCGAAAACAAAATACATAAAGATAAAACATTTTATTCTACATCAATCCTAGCTTTGAAAGATTGAAATCTGCTGATAATTTCTTGCAACTCAGCTGGATCGGGGCCTAGTGTGTTCTTGGCAACTGCCACAGTCTTCAAGATTACATCAAAATATCCTATTGTCGCTAGTCTATGTTCTTCACAAACAGATTGCATTTTATCAAGGATCATTCTATGGTTGACCAACTTGTGAATTGAATCCATGGTAAATTGTTCTGATTCCAGCTCTTGACGAAGATTTGCTGCCATTTCTGTAGTGACCATATCAGCTGCAAGTAATTCTCCTTCATGATTCAGAATTCTACAAGGGATTTTCTCAAAGCTTGAAAGGATGTCTTGTTGAACTTCATCACTCATTTCTAGAGTAGCTTGGACATCTTTGATGAGATCTTGAATAACCAATGTTTTATTTGTCATGAGTTCTTCAAATTCTATGTATTTTTCTCTGCTTGGTAGAATTGAATTGCTGCATAGAATCTGTAACTTGACCTGATCTATCTCATGCCAAATTTTCAAATCTTTTTCAAATGGATCCAAACTTTGCTTAAAAACTTCCAAAGTCTGATTCAGCTTTATCTTTGCTATTCTGACATTATTCAAAATCTGTAATGTCTTTTCAATCACTGGTATGCTTTGATCAATCAATTGCGTTACCCAAGAATCAACTGCTTTGGCTTTTTGCGCAATTTTCTCCAATTGCTTGACTGATTCTTCAGAAGTGAAAGAAGTTAAAGGATTAACTTGCTCTGAAGAATTGGCAATCTTCTGAATAACTGAGATAAGCTGTGAATTTTCCTCTTTCAGCTTTTCTTTCTTTGCCAGAAGCTCATTGTAACTATGTGTTAGAACAGATACTGAATTTTGAGCGTCTTGCATCATACCAGCATGTGTCTGCTTGCCTAAATCCACCCTTGTGAATTTATAATCAAAAACTTGCATTTCTTCTGGTGACTTATCTGCAAGGGGTTCAGCTATTTTTGCATATTTCATTTTGTTGTTGTCCACAACTACCTGTGAGATGGTCTTAGCTTTCTTTGCAGCTTTTGGCTTTGAACTCTTCAATTGCTGGAAATCAAATACATTTGGAGAGATTGCCTGTTTCTTTCTCTTTAGAGTGACTGAACTCAACCATGGAGGAAGATCCAATGTGTCAGTATTTGAAACAACAACCGTATTTGAAACAGCAATAGATTCATTTTGAGTCACAGTTGTTACTCTTGGAGATGTCTCAGTTTGAATCGCAACAAAAGCTTGACTGGATGGCGCATTGTGATCAGCATTAGCCATGAAACAATCAAAGCTTGCAGCAGATGTATCAATTTCTGGAAGTGTTATCTGTGAGGTGTTTGGATACATTGGATTAGCATCAAAAACATTCTCCAAATTATCATGCATGTTTTCTATAGAAGCAGTCACCGTTGATGAAGTTGATGTATGAAGAGCAGCTTCAATAGGAGGAACATACACCGTTGAAAAGGAATCAATATCACTATCAAACTGAGACAACGGAGACATTACTGATACAGGTGTAGCATCAATCTGAGGGGACATTATACTTAGAGTAATAGGAGACTGAAGAACTTCTTTTTCTTGTTCATTGATGACTTGGATCTGCGTCTCTCTAACCTCCTTCCCTTTTAATGTTGGTTCCTCTAGAGGTTGTTCTATGGCACGGTTGACTCTCAGCTTGATCCTCGTTCCTGAAGAAGAAGCACCTTCCGTGGATTTATCTCTGACTTCTGATTTCAAACCAACAGGTCTAGCTGAATCAACTTCATTATTAACTCTGATTTTTATAGTCTTGACACCTATACTCTTGAGCCAAGAGTTAGTATTTACCAAGATTGACTGAAATCTATTGAAGA
>VCHN02005021.1:0-10570 GCA_007115665.2 Sequoiadendron giganteum | reverse complement strand
CGTGTTGGATGTTGTGGTTATGTTGCTGATATGTGGTTTTCATTGATGTCAACACTATTAGCATTGGTGTTTCTAAAGGCTACATATGTTGAGGAGATTGAGAAAATTGTAATAAATATATTGCAGACAGCCAATGAAGCTAAGATGGTCAGAGTGTTGGAAATTTGTGTTCACAGATGATCAGGTGGTGTGCATTAAAGGGTGTTTTGTTGAGTCTATCTTGTGTGTTGTCTAAATTTTTTAGTGGTACACATCAAGATTTGAGAATGTTATGAAGTTCTATGTTCCTGGAGTCATTCTTTTACTATAGTAGGTGTTTTTAGAAGAAGAGGATGAAATTATGGAAATTTCAGCTATTGTGCATGTTCTTGTGATGTTCATGAATGATTCTAGATCGTACTCTATCCTTGCTATACGTCTACATTGATCGGAGTGTTTATGATCGGAGATTTTTTTGATGTGTGCTCGATTTTTCATGTTCTTGGCCGACATGATGGTGGTAGCGTGTTGCGGATCCATGAGGATTAATCTTTTATTTTTTGGCATGTTCGAAGGTGTTTATTTGGGTCCTCACTATTTTATGATTGACTTGTGTTGGTGCGAATTAAGATTTATTTATGTATTTAGGTCGACAGTTGTAATTTATTCTTTATTTTGTGACCAACTGAATAGTTGATGTAAATCCGTGTAGCGAATATATAAGAGTGTTTGTTTTCCTCATTTTTATGTATGCTCGGTGTGTGTATGTGGAGTACATGTGCGAATAAAGATCAAATCATTCAAGAGAAGAGCAAAGTGTGAAAGAGATTGAGTAGAGTGTAGAAGAGTGTGTAGAAGCTTTTATGTGCCTAACCAGAACTGTCATTAGGCTTTTGTAGAATATAATTTATCAGTTCAACCTCATCAAATGGATTTAATCTAATTATTGTATGTAAGGAAGTGAGCCTTCCTCTGAGAAGTGAGTTCTAGGTAGTGTGCATTCCTTATTCATTCTTCATTATACTTTTAACAAGGTATAATCTTGTGGACTAACATCCACTATGGTTTTTCCCCTAACAAGGTTTCTACATATGAAATATTGGTGTCCATGTATCTTTGATGTGTTATTGATTTTGTTTTTTTGCTAGTTGATGTGTTATTGATTTATGCTAACATTGTTAATTATCAAATCTAAGATTAAAGGTTGATTAATGTTGAATAAGTTTGATTTTGGTAACAATTGACTCACCCCCCTCTCAATTGTCTATCCTTGTTTTGCCAACATTTGGTATTAGATCAGGTTCCTTTGAAGAATCCTAATAGCTTGAGGTGATCCAAGATGGCATCATACAAGAAGGAAAGTCCTAGATTTTAAGGTACAAACTACTCTTTATGGAAAATCAGAATGGAGTGTCATTTGAAGTACTTTGGTGAACCTTTATGGAAGATTACACATAATGCATATACTATTCCTCAGAATGGTCCCTCCTTTGAAGATGAGATCAAGCAAGCAGATGTTAATACCAGGGCTATAAAAGCATTATTGAGTGCTTTGACAGATTTAGAAATGACAAATGTGATAGGATTGAAGAGTGCATATGAGATCTGGAAAAAGATGGAAACATTGTATGAAGGATATGCACTAGTGAAAAGTGCTAAGCTACAAAGTCTAAAAGGCAAGTGGAAGGACATGAAGATGAGTGAATATGATAACATCCTCTCTTTCTCTCAAAATATAAATAAATTGGTGATGAGCATTAGATGTGTTGGTGGAATCTTGGATGAAGAAGAGATTGTGGCTAAAATACTTAGATTTGTGCCCCCTTCCTACAAAACAAGATCTCGTGTTATTGATGAACTCGGAACAGTGACAAATGTGACAAGAGACATGTTGATTGGAAAACTTGTTGCCTTTGAGTTAAGAGAAATTTGGTGAATTTACTCCTAAGATTGAGTCTCCATTCAAATCTACTGTATCTGGGAAGAGCAAGCAGAGATATGATCCAAGAGAGAGTTTCAAAAGGACATTCAAGTATGAAGATGAAGAAAAATAATTAGAAGAATTGGAAGCATTGATTGTGAAAAGAGAAGCTAGAGGTCATGGTAAGTGCAAAGGAAAGTTATCTATTAAATGTTTTTACTTCCAGTAAGATAGGTCATTTTGCATCAAGATTTCTTGAAAGAATTTCAGTACGAACCTGAGAAGACTATATTTCAAAAGAAATTTTACTATGCTGAAGAAGGTGTAATTGATGAATAAGTTGATAAAGAAACTAGAAATGAAGATTAATGGGTATTCATTGCTATCAAAGAAAATGGCCAGGTGTCCATTGAATCTACTAGTAATGTGAATGTTGAGAAAGCTCTTGTCGAAAAAATTGAAGAAAAGGATGAGTGGGTAATTGACAACAGATGATAACATCATATGACTGGTGATAAAATCAAGTTTGTAAGCTTGGAAAAATATGATGGTGGTGTTGTAAGATTTGGAGACAACACTTTTGGTGCGATTCGTGGTAGAGGCACTATTTATTTTGGTGGTAAGCACAATATTGATTATTTTATTTAAGTAGAAGGTTTAAATCATAACTTGTTGAGTGTTGGACATATGGTAGACAAGGGTTACAATATTCATTTCAAGGATGGTAAGTGCAGAATAAGGGGAAGTTCTAGAAATATGATTTCTTCAGGTAAAAAGACAAAAGGTAATATTTTTCACTTGAGTGTTGCTAGTGAAAGTTGTTTAATTGCTCAAATTGATGTAGACTATTTATGGCATAGGAGGTTGTGTCAAGTGAAATTTGATAACATTGTCAAGATAATCTCTACCCAAGCAGTCAAAGATCTTCCTAAGTTAGTGAAGTCTACTAATACTATGTGCAAGAAATTTCAAATGGGAAAGTAGACTAGAAGTTATTTTCAGAGAAAATAGTATAGCTCTAATGGTGTACTAGACTTGATACATACTGATCTATGTGGTCCATCTAGAATCAAAATTCTACAAGGAGAAAGGTAATTTATGTCGCTTATTGATGATTATTCTAGAATTATATGGGTTGCTTTCTTAAGAGAAAAATATGAAGCACTAGAAAATTTCAAAAGTTTCATTTAACCTATGGCAGAAAATGAGACAGGTCAAAATATCAAATGCCTAAGGTTAGACAGAGGTGGTGAATTCACTTCCCAAGAATTCAATTTTTTTGTGAAGAGCATGGAATCTAAAGATAGATGTCTGCTCCTCGAACCCCTCAACAAAATGGATTTGTTGAAAGAAAGAACATAACTGTTCTAGACACTGTTAGACCCATGATGTTTGAAGCAAATGTTCCTCACTTCTACTGGAGAGAAGTTGTAAGTACTTCTTTGTATACCATTAATCAAGTGAATGTCAACAGTAATTCTAGTAAGACCCCTTTTGAGCTATGGTTTGGTTATAAGCCTATTGTCAAGTATTTCAAACAAATTGGAAGAAAATGCTACATCAAGAGAGATGATTATGTAGGCAAGTTTGATGCCAAAAATGATGAAGGAATATTTTTAGGTTACTCTACTAAGAGTAAAGCTTACCGGTGCTTTAATAAAAGGTTGAAGAAAATGGTTGAAAGTGCAGAATTCAAAGTTGATGAAGATATTGGTAGACCATCCAGATGTAGTGGATATGATTCAGATGATTAACATGATAGTACTTACAATGGAAATAATGTTCAAACATAGAATCAACTTCAAATTGTTCTGGTGAACCAAGGGAATCAAGAAGTAAAAACTAGTAGAAGTGCAGAAGAAATAACACAAGAACAAGAAGTCATAGAGAATCCTAAAACTCCCAAGTATGTGAGGCGAAATCATTTTGACAGTCAAATCATAGGAGATAAGAGCAAAGGTGTTCAAACTAGAAGAAGAATTTTAGAAGATTATTGTCTAATTTCCAAAACTGAACCTAGCAATATCAATGAAGCATGCAAATATGAATATTTGATGGAAGCCATGAAAGAAGAACTAATGTGGATAGAGAAAAATGATACATGGGATCTTGTTCCTAGACCTCAGAACAAAAATGTGATTGGAACCAAATGGGTGTTTTAAAATAAGTTGAATGAGCAAGGTGAAGTGGTCAGAAACAAAGCAAGACTATTTTGCAAACAGTACTCACAGATGGAAGGTATTGATTTTGAATAAACTTTTGCCCCTATTACTAGAATTGAAGCTATAAGATTATTTCTTGATTATGCTACTTTCAAGAATTACAAATTCTATCAGATGGATGTAAAGTCAACATTTCTAAATGGTGATCTAGAAGAAGAAATCTATGTTGAGCAACCAGATGGATTTCAACTGACTAACAAAGAAAATATGGTACACCTATTGAAGAAAGCTCTATATGGACTTAAGCAAGCTCTTAGAGCTTGGTATGATAGATTGGATAGATACTTCTTGAAACTTGGATTCAATAAAGGTACTGCTGATAGCAATATGTATTTCAAGTTGGATCAGAATAAAGAATTGATCATTGAAGTCTTTGTTGATGACATTATTTTTGAAGGTGTGAAAGAGATTCAGAAGAGTGTGTATAATTTTTTATGTGCCTAACTGGAACTGTCATCAGGCTTTTATAGAAGCTAATTTCTCATTTCAATTTCATCAGATGGATTTAATATGATTATTGTATGTAAGGAAGTGAGCCTTCCTTTAAGTAGTGAGCTCTAGGCAGTGTTCCTAAATGCAAGTGCATTCCTTATTCATTCTTCATTATATTTTTAACAAAGTATAATCTTGTGGACTAAAATCCACTATGGTTTTTCTCCTTTCATGTGTCTCTGATGTGTTATTGATTTATTCTTGCACTATTAATTATCAAATCTAAGATTAAAGGTTGATTAATGTTGAATAAGTTTGATTTTGGTAACAACTGATTCACCCCCCTCTTAGTTGTCTATCCTTTTTTTTCCAACAATACGTTGTTGGAGCCAAATGAGGAGCTTGCAGCAAGAAGAACAATACTGTAGAGTGAAGCAAGAGTGTGAGAGTGATATAATGAGAGAATGAAGTGTTAGAATGTGAGAGAGAGCATGCAAGAGTGAAATAATTTCATTGAACTGAGTTTGAATTGGTAAAATGGAGGAAAGAGGTCAAATTTTGGTAGTCAAGAGGGGCAAGTAATATTACTCTTCACAACCAATGAAAAACGTAACATTTCTATAGATCCTAAGGGCAAGAATCTTGTCAAGATGATAGTACAATGCATGCATCCCTGACAAAAATTCCTCCATCGATGCAGAAAGACACAACCAGGTGGAAGGGACAAGGTGGCAGTGGTGGATTTTACATCATCGAGTTTATATTTTCTAAGGTAGGGGAAAAGATGGGTAATTCACCTAGGGTGCAAATTCACACCATTTTCCCCCACTTTTGTGAGCATATGCGTCGATGCAGATGTGAGGTAAAGTAGAAAGATATTGAAGAGAATATACCTTAACTATTGAGGAAGCATATCTTTGATTCGATGCACCTGGACATAAAGGAGGTAGCTCCACAGGTTCTCGGTCTCATAGGGAAACCTTGACGTGAGAGAGAGAGAGAGAGAGAGAGAGAGAGAGAGAGAGAGAGAGAGAGAGAGAGAGATGGCTCCATAGGTTCTTGATCCTACAAAATTTGACATAAGCTTTATAGGTTCTCATTCCTGCAAAGGGAGCACCACATGTTTGTTGCAAGTACGAAAGTGTTGTCATTGATGTCAATTGGTTATCAATTGGTTGTTGTTTTCATTAATATCATGGATTTAGGTTATTGGTTGTATATGTCAAGAATATTGAGAAAATTGTAATGAATAAAGGTTACAGGTATTCAATGGTTGCTCTGGTTTTTTCTCTTGGTTTTTCTCCTATGTTGGTATGGTTAGGATATGTTATTCTTGTTTGATTCTTATAACTTGTGGTTCTCAAGATATGTTGTTAAGTTTGTGTTAAAGAAAATTTTGTTATCTGGAAGATTAGATCATGCTAATGATGTGTGTACCTAATTTATATATGTGTTTTACACTAGTTTGGTCGACCTTGTGTTTAGCTCTAATTTTGAAGATTGTGGAAGCATGTTGAAGCGCATGTTTGGGTCGATCTCATTCTAATTCCACCTTAGAATGTTTTGGCACTGACCTAATTTGAATTTGAATTTTGGTGTGTGTGGCCAACTTTGGAAATATTTAAAAGTTGAAGATGGTATAAATACAAGATGATATATTGTTGAAAAGATATGCACATGCAAAGGAATAGATGTGAGATTGATGCAAGATAGATGCAAAGTTGAGTAAGTGGTTGTGTAGATCAATCTAAAGTATAATTGCAATTTTTTGGAAGTAACGAGTTCAATGTGTACTTTATGATTCAAGCATGTCTCCAATTGTGTGAGGGAATTGTGGTGAAAATATTTGTTGCATTGAGATTTTCTTCTCTCTATAACAATTTTTTTCTATCATCTTTGTATTTATGTGGTAGTGAGCCCTCCAGGTGGTTAACCCTTTTTGGAAAGTGAGTCCTAATCCAGACAATGAGTCTTGTTTTGGAAATGAGCCCTCTTTAGCAGTGAGCCTTTGTATTCAACTTTGATATTTTCTATATTGTGAGATACTCCTCACCATGGTTTTTCCCTTATTGGGTTTTCGACGTAAATATGGTGTTATTGTGTGCATATGGTTTATACTTATTTTAGATTTTGCATTTGCACTTAATGATTAATAATATTTGTAAAAAAACAGTTTTGTGAATGGTAATTGAATGAATCACTGATGATTTTTGTAAAGGAAAATTTTGTTACAACTAATTTACCCCCCTACTAGTTGTCTTTCTCAACAATTGGTATCAGAGCTAAGTTCCTTGGAGAATATCTTAAATGCTTAAGGAAGGTCTGCGTTGGTGAGCAAGATCACTATTGAGTGTCCTAGGTTCTATGGGACTAATTATGGCATCAGGAGAACAAAGATGGAAGGATATCTGGAATACTATGGATATGATGTTGAGAAAGCTTATAAGACTACATATACTGCTCCTACTAATGGTCCAAGTTTTGCTAATCAAATCAAGGCACATGAGGTGAATATCAAGGTAAATTATATTATGATGAATAGTCTTTCACAATCTGAATTGATTAAAGTTTCACATCTAAATACTAGTAAAGAAGTCTGAGATACATTAGAAAAAATTCATCCAGGGAATGAAAAGGTCAAAGAAGCAAAATTTCAAAACTTGGAAGCACAATTTGAGATCTTGCACATGTCTAAAGATGATAAAATTAAATCCTATGTACAGAGAGTGGATGAGCTGGTAGGTGAAATGTGAGGAATTGGTGCAACAATGGATGAACCTAGAGTAGTGAAGAAGATTCTAAAAACTCTTCCTGATGCATATAGTGAAAAGGTATCTAATATTGAAGAATATATGGATTACAAGACATACTAAAGATCATTTGTTGGGTACTCTAACCTTATATGAAATAAGAAAACTAGATTTGAGAAATGGATCCAAAACAAAAATTGCTTTTAAGGCTACAACTAGTAAAGATATGGATGAAGAAAAGCTTGATGAAGTAGAAGCTAACTTTGTGAGAAGGATGAAGAAGGGCTCTGGTATGTATGAAGGTAAGTTAACTTTTAAATGCTTTATTTGTGGAGGAATTGGTCATTGTGCTTCAAGATGTCCAAAAAGAGCTAAAAGGAATAAATAAAATAGATTAAACACAGAAAACAAAGAAAAGAAGATCAATAGAGCATACTATGTGAATGAGAATGCTAGTATTTATGATGAAGAATTTGATTATGGAGATTTTGATGATAATGAATTCTTGTTCATGGCTATAAAATATGAATCTACTTTTGCTAATATTGAAAGATAGGTGAAAGAAAATGCTCCAAAAAAGAGTGAAGGTATGGTGATTTTTTCTCTTCATGCTAAATAGGAAAAGAACTACCAAGTTATTGATAGTGGTTGTTCACATCACATGACTGGTGATGAGAATAGGTTTTTTAAGCTTGAAAATTATGATGGTGTCTTAGTTAAACTCGAAGATGATACTAGTACTAAGATTTGTGGAATATGTTAAGTAAGTTTTGATGGAAAGCATAATATTGATGATGTCTACTATGTTAAGGGTTTAAAGAATAATCTTTTAAGTGTTGGATAGGTGTGTAGTAAAGGATATAACCTTGTTTCTTAGAATGAAAGATGTGAAATTAGGAAATGATCCATAATAGTGATTGTTGTTGGTAATAAGTCTTAAGGAATCATTTATCAACTTAAGGGTGTTGATGGACATTTCTTTATGACTCAGATTAATTATAGTTGGTTGTGGCACCGAAGGATGTGTCATATGAATTTTGATAATTTGGCAAGAATTATTTTTGTGCATGTTGTAAGAGATCTACCAAGGATTTCAAAGCATGTTAATGCTATTTGCAAGAATTGTCAATTTAGAAAGAAAATTAGAAACAACTTCAGATGAAAGGAACAATGTACTACTAGACTACTGGATTTGATTCACACAAATCTCTATGGTCCTATAAGAGTGAATTTTTTGCAAGGTGAACCGTACTTTATGCTTTTAATTGATGATTACTAAAGATACACATGGGTTACATTTCTTAGAGATAAATATGATGCATTAGAAATATTCAAGGTATTTAAAGCTATGGTTGAAAATGAAGCAAATTTGACAATAAAATGCTTGAGGTTTGATAGAGGTGATGCATTCACCTCCCATGAATTTAATATGTTTTGTGAAGTTCATAGAATAAAAAGGCAATATTCTACTCCTATATCTCCTTAGAAAAATGGAGTTGTTGAAAAAAAAAAAAATTCAAGAAGCTACAAGATCAATGATTACTGAGGTTGGTCTATCAGAATTTAATCAGAGAGAAGCTATTTATACTACTATTTATGTGTTCAATCGATTTCAGGCATAGGATAATAGTAAAAAGACCCCCTATGAGTTATGGTGTGGAAGAATTCCTACGGTCAAGTATTTCAAGGTATTTGGAAACAAATGTTATATCAAAATGGATTAAGAAAAATTAGGGAAATTTGATGCTAGATATGATGAAGGCATCTTCCTTGGATACTCCACTAGAAGTAAAGGTTATAGGTATTTCAATAAAAGTCTAAGAAATATTGTAGAAAGCACAATGTCAAGGTGGATGAATCATTGAATAAAAATTGAAAAACATGTTGAAGAAAAGGAAAAGAAAAATGAAGAAAATTTAAGGAAGAGGAAGCTTCGATGGTGTCACCAAAGACACCTAAATATGTGTATAAAAATCATTCAGAAAGTCAAATCATTGAAGACAAGAAAAAATGAGTATTTACAAGAAGCAAAGTTGCTGCTAGTGAGATAAATGTGTTTACTTTCTGAGATTGAATCGAAGACCATAAGTGAAACATGTAATGATGAAAATTGGATGAAAGCTATGAAAGAATAAATTATGCAGATTGAGAAGAATCAAACTTGGAATTTAGTCCCTAGAACGACAAATAAAAACATAATTGGGTCAAAATGGGTGTTCAAAAACAAGTTGAATGAAAATGGAGAGGTGGTCAAAAATAAAGCAAAGCTTGTGTGTAAAGGCTACTCACAAGTAGAAGGTATATTATTTTAGGAAATATTTGCTCCGGTGGCAAGGATGGAAGCTAATTGAATGTTCTTATCATTTTCTACTCATAAAAATTCCAAATTTTATTAGATGAATGTTAAGTTTGCATTCTTGAATGGTGAATTGGAAGGAGTGTACATGGAACAACCAGAAGGATTTCAGTTGTTAGATCAACCAGATATGGTCTGCAAATTAAAGAAATCTTTACATGGATTGAAGAAAGCTCTAGAGCTTGGTATGCAAGGTTGGACAGATATTTGATTCAAAAAGGATTCAATAAAGGTACGACATACAGTAATATCTATTTTAAAATTAAAAATGACAAGATCTTGATAGTAGTTATATATGTTGATGACATTATCTTTGGAGGAAATGAAACAATCTGAAAAATGTTTGTTGAAGAGATGAAAAAATAATTTGAGATGTCTATGTTTGGTGAGATGAACTTTTTTCTTGGGCTACAAATTAATCAAACAAAGAAAGGTATTTTTATTTCGCAATAAAAATATGTAAGAGAGACGTTGAAGAATTTTGGAATGGATGGCTCCAAACCGGAATGCACTCCTATAGTGAATGGTTGCAAATTGAGCAAGAATGATAATTCACCTAAGGCTAATTAGAGAAAGTACAAATCTATGATTGGAGGATTATTGTATTTGGCTGCTACTCGACCGGATATAATGCATGCAATTTATCTCGTGGCTAGATTTTAAGAAGATCCAAGAGAAACACATGTTGTTGTTAAGCGGGTATTCAAATATTTGAATGGCACTTCGATTATGACTTGTGATATCCTAGGGATATTGATTTTACACTAAGTGCATATACAAATATAGATTGGATTGGTTGTGTAAATGATAGGAAAAGTACAAGTGGTGGTGCATTCTTTCTTGGTTGCAAATTGGTGGCTTGGTTGAGTAAAAACCAAGATTCGGTTTCTTTATCTACTATTGAAGTTGG
>VCHN02000703.1:0-31490 GCA_007115665.2 Sequoiadendron giganteum | reverse complement strand
ATATTTGATTTGAAGCTATCAATTCTCCATTGAGACCTTTGTTAAAAAAACAACATCACGTACTCCTACATGTCTTCCCACATACTCCTAAATGGCTTCCCACTCTCTATCTCATTATATCTCTCTATGTTTAACTCTACATCTACCTCCCTCTACCTCTCTATCTATTTGTCTCCCTCTTCCTCTCTCACTCTATGTTCATCTCTACCCTTATCTTCCTCTCTCCTCCTTCATCTCTAAACATGCCTCCTCTATATCCATCCATCTCACTCTCCCTTTTCCTAGACCTCTCTATATATATCTCTTTGCCTCTCTATCTCTATCTCTCCATATTTCTTCTTCCATATCTCCATATATCTATATCTCATTATCTCTCCATCTCTCTCTCTCTATCTACCCTTATATCTCTCTAGTGATTGACCTCATGTACACCAAAAATTGCAAAAAAAATAGATCAAAACTAAGTTCCCTAATTGCTAAATGGCTTCCCACTCTCTATCTCATTGTATCTCTCTATGTTTATCTCTCCATCTACCTCCCTATACTTCTCTATCTATTTGTCTCACTCTTCCTCTCTCATCCTTTATCTCTAAACATGCCTCCTCTCTATCCATCCATCTCACTCTGCCTTTCCCTCCTCCTTTTCCTAGACCTATATATATGTCTTTGCCTCTCTATCTCTATCTCTCCATATTTCTTCTTCCATATCTCCATATATCTCTATCTCATTATCTCTCCATCTCTCTCCCTCTATCTACTCTTATATTTCTCTAGTGATTGACCTCATGTACACCACAAATTTCAAAAGAATAGATCAAAACTAAGTTCCCTAATTGACCTCCCACAACTCTTCAATGTACCCATTGCACACCAAGGTGTTATTGCTAGTTTAATATACCTATATCATTACTTTAATATCCAAATCAAACACATATAATCCCCCTATTCATCAATTGACATATATTCATGAAATGTATACAAACATATATATATATGTGTCTCATTTTTCCAATCGACCTTCCCTTGCATATGGGTTACCGAGGACGTGTATATATATACATACATACTTCATTGATTTGTATATATATATACTTCATTGACTTGTATATAAGTATGAACACATGAAGGACTCCCACTCAAAATGAAGACTCAATCACATGATCCTAGTCAAGAACGTCCAAAGGCTAAATCCACATACCAATACAAAACATACTCAAAACTTGACAGAAGGTTACTTATCATTCCCAAGTTATTGACTTGACTTGACCAAACTAGATGTGAGTGTGTGAAAGCTCAATTTGGCTCATCAAAGGGTTACCAAACCAAGCTCCTCTCCTGAGTGATACTCCCCCTCGCATACCTAAGGGCTCGGATTCTTCCTGCATCCAGCTTAATACATTGCATAGTAGTTAGCCGCTCATTATTAAATGTATTAGCATCATAAAACATTTGCATCATTATATCAATAAATTATTCATATCACAATACATATTCATATATCACATTTCATTAATATAAAACATAATCATTCCTTTAAAAAGAAATAAAATCTTAATACATATTTACATATTTCATTCACCTATTGAACACATTAAAGCCATGATTTACATCTAACAACAATTTCACTCATGAAATTAAATGTCACTCAATAACCAAGAGACGGGGTGCAACAAAGATGCCCTAAAATCCAATATATGTAAAAATAGAGTAAACCCTTCAGATGGGGTAACACCGCGTACAATACTCCTTATGGAAGAAGCCACTCCATTCTATACCTCCAAGAGATCTCAAATACAATACCATACTTCACACATCTCCTTACAATGATAATCACCTCCTTTATATGGACCTCATAATACAATGGAGAGGTAATCCTAATGAAGGCCTACTCATAACCTAATTTAATTAATTATTAAAGTTATCCACATGACCCAATATAACTAACTTAAGGGATGTGTGCCACATGTAGACATCTCCATCCATCTAAAAATATTATAATATCATATCCCTAAGTACATAGCACATACTATTTTTCCTCATTCTTTAGTTTAGTTGTTTACCTTTTCTACTTTTTGGTTAAAAGCATACCTAAAATTTAAAAATTTATCATACAAGGGAGTTGCCCCTTTGAACGCAAAGGAATTTTTGTTTGAGTACAACCTATCCAAGTGTTGGAAAAATTGTCACTACTTTTAGGAAGAGTCGTATAAATATTATATAGTGACAAATTTGTTAACCAACAATTGGCAAGGTAATATTGTATTTGGTTCAATTCTTGTGGTGAGACATTGTATTTAATCCTTCCTTAAGTATTGTTGTATGGTGTAAAGGTAAGAAGCTATTGAATATTTGGGTAAATTGGCACTTAATGTATTTATCTACTGTGTATATTTCTATTATACTCAATAATGTGTATCAAACATTTTATTCATTACATTTCATATAAAATAGATGATTTGAGTAAGTATGGGAAGTTAATTACAAATTGGGAAGTATTTTGTTGAAAATTTATAATAAAAAAACACTTCATCTTGTGATGTGATTTCATATCAACTATAGCATCAAATTGGACTTCTTCTAGTACAATCAATGGAATAATTTTATCACCAAATAGTATTGAGGGAGATATGACTTCGGGAAGTTGACCTTATGGAACTATCATCTTGATTGTCTCAACTCATGTTCCACATTGCAGTGTGATTTTCTTGTAAGGGACATGTTTTGACTGTGATCCCTTAAATGTCTACCATATTCTAAAGATGCAAATCTAACTAATATGCAATAATGGAAGAGCACTAAGGTACACCTCAAGATTAGCTTAAGGAATGATAATGAAAAGAAATAAGATGAAATAAAGATTGCAAACGATTATACCTTCTTTGTTGTTGAAATCTCTTGGTTGGCCCTTGATATTGTATGTTTTGTATGCTCCTTGGATGGCAAATGAGATTAAAGATGCAAGATGGGATTCAAGATGATTAAAAGTGTGATAATGGTGGATTGAAGTGCTATGATGAAGGCAAAAATATTCAAATAACAAAGTAGCAAGATTTTGGTATCAAATGCATAATTGTCCTAAATGAGAGAAAAGAGGGGGTATTTATAGAGGGATTTGAATTCTCTAGAGAATTCAACAGTTGAGATTAAACCAACAAGGCTAAGATGGAGGGATATGGTGAGTTGAGGACTCACAAGCCCTCACATCTTGACATGTGGAATGTGAGATGGTCAAGTATGAAATGATGTGTAAGTGAGGTGGAAGGAAGGTACATGATGTGGATGAAGGACAAGTACCTTGGGAAAGGGATGATATGACCTCTCAATGATCACATAGGGAAGAGGAGAATCTTGGGTGAATAAAAGTGAATTAAAACTTCACATGATTGGAAGAAATCTAGTGGATAAGACAAGGTTCCCAAAAAGGTGGGAACTTGCCACATGTGAGTGATGTGACAAGTCAAAAATTCTAGAAGACTTTGGCACATGTGAAGTGACAAGTCAAAGGTTCTAGAATTTGCATGGGGAAGAGAAGATTACTTGGAAGAATAAAAGTGAATTAAAAATTCACATGGGGAAGAGAGGAGCCTTGGATGAATAAAAAGGAATTAAAAATTCCTTGGGGGATGGGGAGAGTTGACCAAGGTACCGATTAGGCTTAGTTGATCAGTAATTAGAAGATAATTAGTGGTTAATAAGTATTATAAGCCAACTTGCAAAATTTGGAGGATGTGACACATCCTAATCAAGGATTAGGCATGTGCACATCCCTAATGAAGAAATTAAGAAGTTGATTAAGATTAAGTGAAGGATGTGACATGTGAAGAATTAAATAAATGTCATATTTATTTAATTCATTTGATGAGAGGGGAATTAAAGGGGTAAGGTATTTAACTACTTAACTAGATACCTTAGAGATTAGAAGAACTTTAGAGGTATTAATTAAATAATAGTGATATTACTTAATTAATATGGATAAGGGGATATTTAGATGAAAAAGGGGTAAATTTGAACAAATGAAGTGTCCAAATTTAGGTGTCTACATTTTTCCCCTCTTTGAGATGGTGTTATGAAGTAGCATCATTTCAAAGAATATTAAAACGTAGAACTCAGAAGAAGATTATTAGATTGGGAAAGATGCCCCAGTCATTCAAAGTAGTGACTAGGAAGAAAAATGATGAGGGTGAAGATGAAGATTAGGGATTGAGGATACCCCCTCGAGAGGATATGTAGGTTCAAGAGAACACGGGCGTGCTCTCGAAATGGATGAGACAATGAAAGGGGAGATGAAGTGATGGATAAGGGAGGATGACAAGCTATATGAGATGATGAGAAGCATAAATGGATTTTAGGACAAGAGGTGATGTTGCCCTAGTCAAGCTACAAGCCAAAATGGGTTGATGATGGATGGAGTGTTATCGTTGAGGGAATGATATGTCCCAAGACAGCACAAAATGATAGGGAAGGATACATCCTGATGAGAGCGTTGTTGATGAGGGAAGGATACATCCCAAAACAACACCAAAGGATAGGGAAGGATACATCTTGATGATGAGGATGACGATGATTGGATCGAGGCTTGTAACAAGGCTGGGGATAAGACCAAGGATGTGATTAGATGATTTGTGCTAGATTGAATGGGTTAGGATTGGATGGAGATGTGAGAGGGTTAAAAGGAATGATGATGGAGGTAAAGATGCAATGCAATGGAAGATGCAATTTGTCATTTTCGAAGCACTGATTTTTGCTATAGCATAAGACACTAGATACCATGGTATGTGAAACCAAGGCAGATTAATGTCTAATGCATACAAAAACACAACAAACAAGAAGGCCGTCCCAACACCCCAAAGTCGCGATGACTTTGTTCAGGCAAGGTATTAGTATAACCACAAGCACAGAAGGATGTCTCAGTGTAACGCAAGACCACAGGGGTCTTGGTGGGTACTACGTGGGACAACCAAGAAGACAACAAACAAGAGAAAAATCAAGATATGCCCCTATGTTAACTAGTCAAAACACACCATAATATAAGAGATCATGGCGACCTTGACAAGTGATGATAGGTAGCTCAAATGATAAACCAAAGATCAAAAGAATCAAAAGATCACAAGAAAATTTCAAACGTCCTTTGCCACAGGATCAAAAGGCTGGATGGGATTGATGAGGTCTGTTAGGAAGGATACATCATGTTGAGACCAAATATGGAGGATAGATTGGTTGATCGATATGACATAGGATATCTGAAACTGATTAGATCTCATGAGACTAATGAACTTTGTTTGTAAGCATTAGTTAGGATAGGGACATACTTGATGACACAACAAGACGATAGGACGACAGGACAAGAAGGCATAAGACAACAAAACCCTAAAGACCTAGGGGCTCGAGGGTTGATCAAAGATTAGCTTTGCCTACGTGAAAGCGTAGAGCCCTCGTAGTTCAAGAAAAGACAATGGTAAAAGCGGAAAGAGGACAATGGAGACCACGATGGAGGGCACAGACCAGACAAATGCCCTAGGGGTAGATCAAATGATCAACCTTGCCTACGTGAAAGCACAGGGGCCACTAGTTCGACACAAGGCCAAAGACAAATGACAGAAGAGGACAAGACAGACAAAATACAGAACCCCGGGGGCAGATCAAATGATTGACCTTACCTACGTGAAAGCACAAGGGAAACATAGTTCGACAAGAGACCGACGACAGACAATGGATAAGGGATGATGAGATGACCAGGATAAATGGATAAAAGGATGGAGCGGATATGATGAGCCAGGATAGGTCGTGCGGATGGGATGGTCTATATGTTGGATGTGGGTTATGCGAAGGTCGGGGATGGGATAGTGATCTAAATTATTAGAAGATAAATTCGGAGGATGAGAGGATGTATAGATGAATGATAAAAAGTAATAGGATAGGAGGAAGATGTAGGAAATAGATAGGAGTGATGATAGTGAGATAGCATGGCATTAGATTGCATGGAGGTAGCCTATAGCTAGATACCAATGACAAGGGATTATGAGATGGAAGGAAAATGGATGGATTGATAAAGATAGGGAGATATAAAGATATTAGGATAGGTGGATAGAGGGAGAAAGATGTGGAAGGATGGATGGATAAATGGATGAGGAAATAGAAAGATGTTAGGATGGGTGGACAAAAGGATAAGGATTTGGAAGAATGGAATGGATGATAAGGATAGAGAGATGGGTGGGACATTTAGATAGAGGGATGGATAACATGGGTAGGGGCTAGAATTTCAGGTTGGTAGCTAGATAGACAAAGACGAGGGGGAGAAAGAGGGTTGGTGTTGCCCGAGAGGGGCGAATCCACCCCACCGTAGGGACAGGCCACCCCATGGTGGGGCGTATCTGCCTCAGTGCAGGGCGCGTCCGCCCTGGCGTGGGCCAGGTCCACCCCGCGACCAGGGGCAGGTTCGCCCCAGTCAGGGGTGTGTCCACCCCGCGGCTAGGGGCGGGTTCGCCCCGACATAGGGCGGGTCCGCCCCGGCATAGGGCGAGTCCACCCCATGGCCAGGGGCAGGTTCGCTCTAGTGCAATGCGGGTCCGCCCCGCGGCCAAGGGTAGGTCCGCCCCAATTGGGGGCGCGTCCACCCCAGTGCGAGGTGGGTCCACCCCACGACTAGGGGCAGGTTCACCCCAGTCGAGGGTGGGTACGCCCTGTGGCCAGGGGCAGGTCCACCCCAACCGAGGGCGGGTCTGCCCCATGGCCAGGGGTGTATCTGTCCTGGCCAAGGGTGGATCTACCCCATGGGTTGGGGGCAGGGCCATTCCAGTTTAGGGTGAAATAGGAGGGAGGAGGGAGACAAACAGAGAAGGGACAAATGGATTGATAATGATGGGGAGATAGAAAGAAGCTAGGATGGATGGACAAAGGGATAAGGGGTTGGCAAGATGATAAGGATGGGGAGATGGGCGGAATGTTTAGATAAATGGATGGGTAGGTAAGGATGAAAGGATGAAAAAAGACCACTGGAGTTGATGTTGAGAATCTCTGTCTCAATTTATGTCATGTTGCCCCTTCCTTCTCCCTTGGTGCATTCTTTGTTATCTTTTCGGGCTTTACCGCTTTACCGTGGTAGCTTTGGCTTGCTCTGGCGATGACAGGCCTGGCGGTTACCACCTTACTGCAGCCAGCCAAGAGGCTGACCACGGTGGTCGTGGTAAAGCCGCCAGCAGCCTGGCTGGCGGTTACCGCATTACTGCAGCCAGCCAAAGGGCTGACCGAGGTGGTCGCGGTAAAGCCGCCAGCGGCCTGGGTAGCGGTTATCACGTTACCGCGGCCAGCCAAACGGCTGACTACGATGGTCACGGTAAAGCCGCCAGCGGCCTGGCCGACGGTTACCACCATACCACGGCTAGCCAAAGGGCTGACCGCAGTAAGACCACCAACGGTCAGCAAGGGTGGTTACCGCCATACCGCAAGGTGTGCTCGAGATGGCCGCGGTAGCGCGGTAAGGCTTGGCTGGAAAGCTCGGTATGCTTACCACCATACCGCGAGCTAGTTGAATGAGCTCGGCAGTAGCGCTGTGATCTGTAAACGAATCTAGACTAGATTGCAGAATTGAATGCTTAATTTTTACAATGATTATTCCAAGTTAATTAGAACAAAATTAACCCATGGAAATAATTACAATAATTAAAATGACAAGGTGAAAACAACAGAATGAAAGAAAGTGAGAGAAAGAAAGAGAGAGATGCAAACAGAGTTTGATTTCGGAGTTCGCCACAATCGTGACTACGTCTCCGGGTCCGCTCCAATGGAGTGAGACCGATCCGGTTAATCTCCAAATCAATTACAAAATTGCACCAAGACCATTTCTTCTAGCACTTCGGCAGCATAACAATACTCCGATGTACGAAAATGGCTCCAAAAATCTCCACAAGAACTCTCTAGCATATCACCTGTTTCTCTTGAAAATTATCTTAAAAATTACCTAAACTCACACCTAAACCCCTCCTTTTATACATAAAATATGCTTAATAAGTCTTAACCACTCATTAAATGTATAACCCCCATTAAATAGCTCGTACAACAACCCTTTTGTCTCCAAATAGCTTCTGGTTTTGATAGTTGGAGGTAGTTTCACTTGTTTATGGCTTACTTAGCCATTTGGTTAAGGTTTCGGCTCCAAATCTTCAACAAAATCGACCGAGCTCCCACATTTATCAAGGAGCGTTCGGTGGTTGAACGGCTATAAAACATTTTGGTGGCCGCGGGGTCGACGGTTCCAACCCCGCCGGCATTGCTTTTAACAATTAACACAAAATTTTAAACAAGAAAAACAAATAATTCCATATATATTATTGACCGCTGCGTTTGGTGCAACGGCTAACGGCCCGGCCGTTTGGGCGGAGATCGCGGGTTCAAACCCGTCCGCCCTTTTTGGCAGTCTGCCT
This sequence comes from Sequoiadendron giganteum, assembly GCA_007115665.2. Lineage (NCBI taxonomy): Eukaryota > Viridiplantae > Streptophyta > Pinopsida > Cupressales > Cupressaceae > Sequoiadendron > Sequoiadendron giganteum. The sequence continues at coordinate 23,070 of VCHN02000703.1, read as the reverse complement.
AACAAACCCCGACCGCCGAAGGCTTGATACGTGTCAACATGGTATTCGCCGAACCTATTGACGTGTATGCTGACGAAGACAATCCGTACGCTGACTGGACCGCTGACAAAGCCGATGACGTGTGCTGACTGGACTGCCCGTACTGTACAGTTGGACACGTGTCACACTATGATTGGTCCATACTAGATGACTCAACTACCACGTGTCTCGCTGAAATTTGTCTACATAGAATCCGTACAGTACGGACTGACACGTCAGCATGATGACGTCATCATCTATACCTTCAAGTCAACTGATCTTTGACTGTTTGTAACTCGAGCATACGATGTCGGATTTCAATGAAACAAACGCCATCGGAGTCATCTCGACAAGCTCTTCGCGATGATGCTGGTTCCATCGATTTTCGAGAAGATCATTTTTTTCACCTTCTGGACGCCCCTGAAGTCAGTTTGACTGGAAGGTTTGACCGGCCGTAACTTGCACAAACGGAGTCCTTTTTGCCCCGTTCAAATTGCGTTGGAATCAGGATGTTGAGCTCTTTCTGATGGTGCTGATTCTGGAGAGAAATGAGACACTTCAATTTCACTGAAAATATCCACCGGATCAGGCCTCCCCACTGAAGACCTTTTGGACCTCCAAAAGTGGCATTTACTCTGACATTAAGTGAGGACTTGGCCTCCCCACTTGTCCTGTATCTTCTGTACATTTGAAAACCTGGCTCACAAGCACAATGAAGACTGCAGAAATATTGTTGAACATAAACATTATTCTATCGCTTCCATAAGCTTCTACATCAATTGTCGTAGCCACTAACCAACAAAAATTGACTAGCATCAAGCTGAACAATAATGCAGAAATGAAAGAGAATAAGTCAACAACACATCGATCCTTCACAACAGTAACATTTTTACCCAAGGATTCATCAATGCTTTCAAGCATCCTTTTCTCATGCTGTACTGCAAGTGCATCCTGCAACATCTGACCCTGGTTAGCTACTCCAAGTTCAAGTGTAGAACCACCTGTACTGACAGACATAAGAGTTAACTCTTTACTTGCATTAATTACCCTCTTTAACTACCCTGTGTTTGCAAAAGAACGATCAGTCTTAATCCTGTGAGAATGTACAATATACTGTATGCCATCTTTAAACAAGTGATAATGATTCTTTTCCCTGTAGAAAATTGCTTTTTTGTCATAAAGATAAGGGCTACCAAGCACTATCCCACAGATATCCAATGGAACTACATCAAATTGTACCTCATCCACAAACTTACTAGTGATTGCGAACCTTAAGGTGCATTGTTTTGTTACTTGCAACTTGTCATTTTCACAAATCCAACCTAGTGGATAAGGTTTCTTATGTGGTGTAGTTCTTAATCCCAAGTTATTTACAACACTTTCTGAAATTAAATTCACCTGAGATCCACTATCTATGAGTGCATCAATTTTACTATTATGAGCAACAACCCTTAAATGAAACAACTCATTCCTTTTCTTATCTTCAGAGAAATCATTAACTTTAGAAGTAGAAGCACAACTATCAAAGGAAACACTGAAAGTAGGAGCTTTACCTTTCATACCCATAGCTGTTATCTTAGTTTCATCATCTGAATTGGAACCAAGATCCATAACAACATTTGTGGATTTCTCCTTACCCTTCTGTTTTTGAATCTGTCTTTGAGCCCACTTAGGCTTCAATTCGGGATGCAACTTCCAACAATGATCTTCATCATGACCTTTCTTGTCACAATGAGAGCAAGAAAGTTTATCATCCTTCTTAACTGTAGCTGCCTTCTTTCCTTTCCCTGTCTCTGCATTCTTAGAAGATTTCTTTACATCATTATCAAACTTATCAATAAAAGATCCTTTACCCCTTGACTCTAAGTGGGTAGCTTGGACACAAACTTCATCCAAGTTGTTAGGATTCAAAACCAAAATAGAATGCCTAAGGTAGGAATGAAGACCTCCTATGTACTTTAACAAGGTATCTTGGGTGTACAAAGGAACATTCAAAGCAATAGCCCTTTTTCTAAATTCATGGGTGTACTCTTGGACAGTTTGACCTTTCCCTTGCCTAAACATTTGCCAGTCCATCATTAACTGCTGCATATGTCCTAGGGGATAAAACTGCTTCTTAAGAGCATTAATAAATTCTGCCCAAGTTAAACTGACTCTACCATGTTGTGAAACTTCTGCCTTAGACTTACTCTCCCACCAGGTTAAGGCTATACCTCCTAACCGAAGAGTAGCTAATTGGATCCTATCAACATCATCTAATAGGTTCTGGACTCTACAGTAGACTTCTACTTGCTGAATCCAATCATCCAATTTTTCAGCATTAAGTTCACCACAATACTTTGGTAAATCAAATTTTACATCCAATTTAATTTTAGGCTTATACCCACTCTTGAAAGGATTAGAAGAAATAGAATGAGGAGAAGATGGAGAAGAAGGAGAAGAGGGAGGAGAAGAAGAAAGAGGGTGGATCTGGTTGCTTGTCACCATCTCCATGATGTTTCCCTTTCTTGTCTTTGCGATCTTCTTGCTTTGACGAACCTCCTTCATGTCCTTTCCGCTCTTGTCTCTCTTGAAAAAGAATGTCCACCTTAGCCTTCATCTCAAGGAATGCTCTTCGACATTCCTGCTCACTGATTTCATCAGGAACCTCCATTCCAGAAATAGACATCTTTGGAAATGTTCTACGCTTCCCGATCTCAGGATCAAATTCTTCAAGCTTGCCTTCACCCTTCTGAATCCTGGATCTCGTTAGCATTCAAGAAAACAACTGCAATAATAGTCAACTGAGCTCTGATACCAACTTGATCTGTAAACGGATCTAGACTAGATTGCAGAATTGAATGCTTAATTTTTACAATGATTATTCCAAGTTAATTAGAACAAAATTAACCCATGGAAATAATTACAATAATTAAAATGACAAAGGTGAAAACAATAGAATGAAAGAAAGTGAGAGAAAGAAAGAGAGAGATGCAAACAGAGTTTGATTTCGGAGTTCGCCACAATCGTGACTACGTCTCCGGGTCCGCTCCAATGGAGTGAGACCGATCCGGTTAATCTCCAAATCAATTACAAAATTGCACCAAGACCATTTCTTCTAGCACTTCGGCAGCATAACAATACTCCGATGTACGAAAATGGCTCCAAAAATCTCCACAAGAACTCTCTAGCATATCACCTGTTTCTCTTGAAAATTATCTTAAAAATTACCTAAACTCACACCTAAACCCCTCCTTTTATACATAAAATATGCTTAATAAGTCTTAACCACTCATTAAATGTATAACCCCCATTAAATAGCTCGTACAACAACCCTTTTGTCTCCAAATAGCTTCTGGTTTTGATAGTTGGAGGTAGTTTCACTTGTTTATGGCTTACTTAGCCATTTGGTTAAGGTTTCGGCTCCAAATCTTCAACAAAATCGACCGAGCTCCCACATTTATCAAGGAGCGTTCGGTGGTTGAACGGCTATAAAACATTTTGGTGGCCGCGGGGTCGACGGTTCCAACCCCGCCGGCATTGCTTTTAACAATTAACCCGAAATTTTAAACAAGAAAAACAAATAATTCCATATATATTATTGACCGCTGCGTTTGGTGCAACGGCTAACGGCCCGGCCGTTTGGGCGGAGATCGCGGGTTCAAACCCGTCCGCCCTTTTTGGCAGTCTGCCTAACAAACCCCGACCGCCGAAGGCTTGATACGTGTCAACATGGTATTCACCGAACCTGTTGACGTGTATGCTGACGAAGACAATCCGTACGCTGACTGGACCGCTGACAAAGCCGATGACGTGTGCTGACTGGACTGCCCGTACTGTATAGTTGGACACGTGTCACACTATGATTGGTCCATACTAGATGACTCAACTGCCACGTGTCTCGCTGAAATTTGTCTACATAGAATCCGTACAGTACGGACTGACACGTCAGCATGATGACGTCATCATCTATACCTTCAAGTCAACTGATCTTTGACTGTTTGTAACTCGAGCATACGATGTCGGATTTCAATGAAACAAACGCCGTCGAAATCATCTCGACAAGCTCTTCGCGATGACGCTGGTTCCATCGATTTCCGAGAAGATCATTTTTTTCACCTTCTGGACGCCCCTGAAGTCAGTTTGACTGGAAGTTTGACCGGCCATAACTTGCACAAACGGAGTCCTTTTTGCCCCGTTCAAATTGTGTTGGAATCAGGATGTTGAGCTCTTTCTGATGGTGCTGATTCTGGAGAGAAATGAGACACTTCAATTTCACTGAAAATATCCACTGGATCACGCGGTAAAGGCCATGGTGAGCTTGGTGGGCTCGGCGACTGGGTTGACCGAGTTGGACTCGGTGTCAGAAGTCATCGGCGAATAGAATGGAGACACATGGCTCAGTGTCCTGCGATTATTGGCTAGAGGCAAATGCAGTAATTGCAGCAGGTGCAGGTCAACTCAGGGTGGCGAAACAGAACCTGATTTGGGTAATGACAGTTATGGCCTAAGTGGCTCGATGCAGGAAGATCGACATGGGAAAATCATTGGTGCGATTTGATCAGAGATAATTGTACTTTGTGATCGACGGTTGTCTGACATAATTGAATGCAATGTATGACTTGTGTAAGTCGAGTTTTTGATTGCATGGTAAGGGAGTTCGAACTGTATGTGACGAGTGTGAACATTGTAATAGTGAGAATTGGATTGTGCTACTGTGAGCTAAACAGAAAAGTCTATGATTTGTATGTAACTGGTTTTGTTACTGTAATACAAAATAGTCTTGACTTTGTGTGGTGGGTTTTTTACGTGAAAAGATTTTCCCACATATATCTTGTGTCAACTGTGGATGCTCAGTGTATTATTTATTTTACTTGCATCTATTCATCTCAAGTAGTTTTAGGAGCTATTGAAACCTGTATTTTCTCTTCTCCTCTGTTGTATTAGTGTTAAGGGAATGTATTTTGCACTATTGGGTCTATAGATCCATGCATATTTTTCCCTTCAAGTGGTATCAGAGCTTGACCAGTTGTGTTATCCTTGTAGGAAAGATTAGTTTTTTTTGCTAATACTATTTCAGTGGGAGTCTTGCATTGTTAAAACTTGTTTTTGTTTGAGATGGCGAGTACATCTGGTAAAGTAGACATTGAAAAATTTAATGACAGTAACTTTGAGTTATGGAAACTCAAAATAGAAGACTTGCTTGTGGATAGAGACCTCTAGATTGTTGTCTCTGGAACTGAGCCACAAAGTACAACGCAAGAAACTTGGGATCTTGCTGATAGAAAAGCAAGAGGTTTGATAAGACTGAGTTTAGCCAATTTTGTTCTCTTGAACATTCATGAGGAGCAGTCTGCAGCTTCACTGTGGAAGAAGCTTGGTGATATTTATCAGGGAAAGTCTCTGGTAAATAAGTTATTCCTGAGGAAGTTGTACTCCTTGAAGATGGATGAAGGTGCTTCTGTTGCAAACCATCTGAACTCATTTAACATGAGTGTCACTCAGCTAGCGTCTGTAGGAGTAAAGATTTAGGAGGATCGTTGCATGCTCTTGTTGTATTTGTTACCTGATAATTGGGATCATCTTGTGATGACCATTGGAAGCATTACTGTTGCTTTCAAGATGGAAGACGTTGTTGCCTCATTACTATCTGAAGAGATGCGGAGGAAGTCTTCAGAGATGGCCAAAGAGGCTCTTGTTGTTCGTGGTAGACCAAAGGAGAAAAGCAAGAAGAAAGACAAGAAATCAAAATCCAAATCTGCAGGGAGATCAAAGTCTCCTGGTAAAAAGTTCAAGGTGAGATGCTGGAACTATGGGCAACCTGGTCATATCAAAAAGGACTACAAGGAGAAGAAGAAGAAGAATGCTTCTGACAACGAATCTTCTCAAAGTGATGCAGAAGCCTTCATTGCAGCAGCCTTGACAACTAAGGCATCAGATGATGTCTGGCTGGTTGACTCAGGTGCTTCTTTTCACATGACATTCAATAGAGAATGGTTCTCTAAATACGAGAAGTATGATGGTGGAAAGGTATACTTGGCAAGTGATTCAACGCTGGAGATAGTTGGCAGAGGAAGAGTCAAAATTCAGTTTCCTAATGGGAGAGTCAAAGGTATTGGTGGCGTACTTCACATACCAGGTCCGGCTCGAAATCTTCTTTCTATCAGTAATGCTGGTGTAGAAGTTTATTTTTCTAGTAAGGGGTGTAAAATGGCTAGAGGTGCAATGGTGCTGGCTAAGGGTGTTCATACTGGCACTCTGTACAAGTTGGATGCACGTCCTGTTCTTTGTAATAGTGCCTCTGTAAAGTCATGTAATGTTGCACCTATAGAGAAAGATGAAGACTCTTCTCTGGTTGCAAATTCTATGGAGGTAAAACTCTCAGCTAAGAAGACTATGTTATGGCATCATAGACTGGGTCACATTGGTGACAGGTTTAAAAACCTTGAAGAATAAAAAACTTGTAGAAGGGCTTGATGATTGTAACCTTGAATTTGATTTCTGTGAACATTGTATCTATGGAAAACAACATCGTGTCTCTTTTTATTCTAGTCCTCACAAATATTCTAGTATACTGGATTATGTTCATTCAGATGTGTTTGGTCTAGTAAATGTTCCTTCGTTATCAAAGTCTAGATATTATGTATCCTTTATTGATGACTGTTCGAGAAGGGCATTTGTATACTTCATGAAAAGTAAATCAGAAGTGTTCAGTCGATTTAAAGAATTTAAATCTTTGGTAGAAAATTAGACTGGAAGGAAAATTAAGTGCTTGAGGACAGACAATGGTGGTAAATTTTGTTCTACAAATTTTGAAAGGCATTGCACTGATCATGGTATTAAAAGGCACAAGACAACGCCTTATACTCCACAACAAAATGGAGTTGTTGGGAGGTTGAATAGGACGCTGATGGAAAAGCCAAGGAGTATGCTAAGTGGTGCTGGTCTGGAGCAGAAGTTCTAAGCTGAGGTTGTGGCTACAACATGTTATTTGATAAATAGATCTCCTTGTTTAGCTCTTGTTGACAAGACACCTTTGGAAGCACGGTCTAGTAAGAAGCCCTCTCTGAGGCATGTCCGTGTGTTTGGTTGTGAGGCATATGTTTATGTGCCAAATGAAAAGAGATCTAAATTGGATAACAAGGTTGTCAAGTGTATCCTCATCGGCTATGGAGTTGGTGTGAAGGAATACAAGCTTTGGAACCCTGTTACTGAGAAGGTTTTGTATAGCAGAAGCGTGATATTTTGTGAGCTAAAATCTTCAGTTAGTGATCAGCAGCTTGGAACATATCAGAGTGACAAGAAGAACAAGGATGTAGTTGAAATTCCCTAAATTCCAGAAAGGGAAGAGCTGCATGGTGTACCTGAGACTGAGGAGAGCTCAAGAAGCTCTGGAATTTCTGATGATGAAGATCAACCTCAGCCTGTAAGAAGATCTACTCGAGAAAAAAGGCAACCTGATAGGTATGGTTTCTCTATGTTAGATTCAAATTGTGCTTATGCCTCAATTACCAGCACTGATGAACCTAGGACTGTTAAAGAAGCAATCAGCATGGTTGATTCAAAGTCTTAGTTGGAAGCCATGAATGAAGAAATGGATTCTTTGAAATAGAATAATACCTGAAATTTGGTACCACTGCCTAAAGGGTGAAAGCCTATTGGTTGTAAGTGGATATTCAAAAAGAAGACAGGTCTTGATGGCAGTGTTGAGAAGTACAAGGCTAGACTGGTTGCAAAAGGTTTTTCTCAAATTGAGGGAATAGATTATGGAGAGATTTTTTCCCCTGTAGCAAAGTTGACATCCATCAGATTTCTTTTGTCCTTAGCAGCTGTATATGATTTTGAAATTGAGCAGATGGATGTGAAGATAGCATTTCTCCATGGTGAGCTGGAAGAAGAAATTTACATGTCCCAGCCTGAGCATTATGTTGAAAGAGGTAAACAAAATTTGGTCTATAAGTTAAACAAATCTCTCTATGGTTTAAAGCAATCTCCTAGAATGTGGTACCAAAAGTTTGACACGTTTGTGTTGTCAATTAGATTTGTAAGATCAAAATCTGATCATTGCATTTACTATAAATCTGAAAATGATCGTGTGCTTGTTATCACCCTGTATGTGGATGATATGTTATTTATTGAAAATAGCAAGACTATGATTTCTGATCTTAAATCTCAGTTGTTTGCAAAGTTCGAGATAAAAGATCTTGGTGCAGCTAGGTACATTTTTGGAATGGAGATTACTAGGGACAGAACAAGCAGAAAGCTTTGGGTTAGTCAGAGTAAGTATGTGAAGACAGTTCTAAAGAGATTTAGCATGGATGACTGCAAACAGCTTATTGTTCCAATCATACATGGAACTAAGCTGTCTGTTGAAGACTGTCCAAAGTTTTCTATAGAGATGGAAGAAATGATCAATGTGCCCTATGCAAGTGTTGTTGGCAGTTTGATGTATGCTATGGTCTACACAAGACCAGACATTGTCCAAGCAGTGGGAGTTCTAAGCCGATTTATGGCAAATCTGGGGAGATCACATTGGGATGTTGTGAAGAGAGTTTTCAAGTATTTGAAGGGGACTTCAGATTATTCCTTATGTTATCATGGTAGTATGGTTGCATCACAGAAATCTCTCAGCATCCAAGGTTATTTTAATTCAGATTGGGCAGGGGACATAGACAGCAGACGATCCACCAGTGGATACACTTTCATGCTTAATGGTGGAGCTATCAGTTGGATGAGCAAGCGACAGGCTATAGTTGCTTTATCCACGACAAAGGCAGAGTACATGGCTGCAACTCATGCCTATAAGGAAGCTGCTTGGTTGAGGCGTTTGTGTTCAAACATTGGATTTGATGCTAGGCAGATTACAATCTACTGTGACAGTCAGAGTGTCATTTGTTTGGCAAAGAATTCGACTTTTCGTGTCAGGACCAAGCACATTGATGTGCAGTATCACTTCGTGAGGGACATGGTTGAAGATGGCAGGGTCAGTCTGGAAAAGGTGGACACCTTGAAGAATGTTGCAGATGCTTTGACAAAGCTTGTGAGTACAGTCAAGTTCAGATGGTGCGTAGAATCGATGGGCCTTGGGGCCTATGACAAACAATGATTGTTGGTGCAATGGGGTTACTGGAAATGTTCGCCAAGTGGGAGCTTGTTGAGAATCTATGTCTCAATTTCCAGTCATGTTGCCCCTTCCTTCTCCCTTGACGCATTCTTTGTTATCTTTTCGGGCTTTACCACTTTACCACAGTGGCTTTGGCTTGCTCTGGCAGTGACAGGCTTGGTGGTTACCGTCTTACCGCAGCTAGTCAAGAGGTTGACCGTGGTGGCCAGGGTAAAGCCGCCTGCGGCTAGCCTGGCGGTTACTGCCATACCACGGCCAGCCAAAGGGCCGACCGCAGTAAAGCCACCAGCGGCCTGGCTGGCGATTACCGCCATACCACGGCCAGCCAAAGGATTGACTGCGGTGGCCGCTAGCGGCCTGGCTGGCGGTAACCGCGTTACTGCAGCCAACCAAAGGGCTAACCGTGGTGACCGCAGTAAAGCCGCCATCGGCCTGGCTGGCGGTTACCGCATTACCGCGGCCAACACTGGTCGCGATAAAGCTGCCAGCGGCTTGGTTGGCGGTTACCGCCATACCGCGGCCAGCCAAAGGGCTGACCGCGATGGCTGCGGTAAGACCGCCAACGGTCAACAAGGGCGGTTACCACCATACCACAAGGTGTGCTCGTGAGGGCTGCGGTAGCGCGGTAAGGCTTGGCTGGCGAGCTCTATATGCTTACCGCCATACCACGAATTGGTTGAATGAGCTCGGCGGTAGCGCGGTAAAGGCTATGGTGAGCTCGGTGGGCTCAGCAACTGGGTTGACCGAGTTGGACTCGGTGTCAAAAGTCGTCGACGAATAGAATGGAGACATGTGGCTCAATGTCCTACGATTATTGGCTAGAGGCAAATGCAGTAATTGCAGCAAGTGCAGGTCAACTCAGGGTGGCGAAATAGAACCCGATTTGGGTAATGACAGTTATGGCCTAGGTGGCTCGATGCAGGAAGATCGACATGGGCAAATCATTGGTGCGATTTGATCAGAGATGATTGTACTTTGTAATCGGCGGTTGTCTGACAAAATTGAATGCAATGTATGACTTGTGTAAGTCGAGTTTGTGATTGCATGGTAAGGGAGTTCGAACTGTATGTGACGAGTGTGAACATTGTAACAGTGAGAATTGGATTGTGTTGCTGTGAGCTGAACAGAGAAGTTTGTGATTTGTATGTAACTAGTTTTGTTACTGTAATACAAAATAGTCTTGACTTTGTGTGGTGGTTTTTTTACCTGAAAAGATTTTCCCACGTATATCTTGTGTCAACTATGGATGCTCATCTTTGTGTATTATTTATTTTACTTGCATGTATTCATCTTAAGTAGTTTTAGGAGCTATTGAAACCTGTATTTGCTCTTCTCCTCTGTTGTATTAGTGTTAAGGGAATGTATTCCGCACTATTGGGTCTATAGATCCATACATGTTTTTCCCTTCAGGAGAGTATAGAAAGATAAGGATTTGGTAAATGGAAGGGATGATTGGATGGATAAATGGATGGGGAGGTAAGGATGGGCAGGAGGGAGAGATGGAGAGGATTACCTGGAGGGATGGATGGACGATGTCTCCAAGGACTCTATCATAAATAAGGAGATGCCCCCACTCTAGATGTGTCTTGCGTGATGAGGCAAGGGGGATAGCGAGATGGGGGATAAAGGAGTGAGATGGACTATGGAAGATAGATAGAGGTGGATAAGATGCATGGACATTGGAAGATAGAGAGAGGTGGATAGGGAATATGATAGTGTGTGGATGAGGGTAATATATGATAGTGTGTGAATGAGGGGAATATATGCCAAGAGATGTCAAAAGCATGTGTATAGGTTTGCCCCTATCTTTATCAAGATCACAAGGAAGATGGAGGGACTGCGATAAATGGGATAGGATGGATAGGATGTGGAAGATAGGAAGATGTAGGAAATGGAGGAAAGGAATGTGTAAGTGGATGTTGCCCCCAATCGTGGAAGGAGACTGGACGGGGGATTTACGCATGATGCCTGTTTGCCAGGTTTTCATCATGGTACTTATCCAAGGTGCTTGTTTGCAAAGCTTTCACCTTTGGACGAATGATTTTCTCTTTACTATTTTCTTTTTTCTTTGTTTTTTCTCTTTTTTGATTTGGATTTTTTGGATTTTTGCTTGTCGAGACTTTTCGAACAAAAATATAGAGGGAGATGGAGGAGAATATGGATTCAGAAGACATATGATAAAGCGGATGGATGAAGGACTCAAGCATCAAGTTCCATATGAGGTAATAAGAGCCCATGTGGAAAGTGGCCATTGGATATTGGTACAACCTTATAAGGAGAAATGGATTATGCAAGAGGATGAATCAAAGGGATTGGATGGGAGAGGTATGGGGGATAGTGGATGGTATTCTAGAAAGGATATGGATGGAATGATAGAGTGACTGTGTGATGGAGGATTGTGTTCAGGACCAACATTGGCACATGTGATGGTTGATGCGAAAAGATAGGTGGATGAATGGATGGAGAGTGTGGTGATAATGGAGGAGTTGGGATAGTGAATTTTGGGACGCAAGGCCCCAAAACAGATTTAGGAGATGGAGGATTAACTTTGGGATAAGCAACTTTGGATGTCTTTAGGGTTTTCTCATTTGAAGGCATGGCCTCTTTTTTCTTGGGAATCCACATGGTTTTGATTTGTGCTTTAGTGGGCCTTTGTGGCCATTTGGATTGATTTGGATTTTTGACTTGATTTTTCTTTTCTGCCAGATGTCTTTTGAAGGGGACATGAGGAGCTTTAGATTCATGTGGATGTTTGGATTTATACATTTTTGCTTTGGCATCCAAAGTGCTTTTAGTAGCAAGGGGATGGGTGCGAGGAGATGGATGATGTGGAGTGATGGAGGTAGGGTTATAGGGATTATGTATAGATGGAGAATGTGTAGGTAGGTGACTTTGTTGATCTTGATTAGGGGACATCAAAGTGGGATGTTTATGATGGGCGACATGGATAGGATGAGATGGAGGGGGTGATTTTGGGATATAAGAGCCCAAAATAGATGTAGTGGGTGGAAGGACATAAGGACCCAAAATGGATGGAGCAGATGAAGGAGGAATATGGATGGTTGTTTTGAGGTGATATGATGGAGGTGGGGGATGGCAGCAAATGATTTGGTAGAGCGATGAGAAGTACCTTGCGTTCCTTTAGAAGAGGATCATTTAGGATGTACGGAGGTTGTACCAACATCTTTGGAGTGCAAGTTTTGGGAGATATATCCAAGACCATGTGTGCCTGGATGTTCTTTGACTTGGATGGGCTCTAAAGTACCTTGCTCATGAAGACCTAAACCTTTTCCTTGATAGTTCATGTTCGTGAGCATTTGGTCTATGGTAGGATACTTATTCTTTTGGAGGCATGGTGTGAGTCTGTCACGAGGTGGAGGAGGAAAGGTAGTGCCTATACTTTGTTTTTCTTCCACAAGAGGACCACCATGGATGCATGTGATGTTACCAAGGTGATAAAAAAGTGGTGTTGGGATGGTAGGCAGCGATGGAGGATCGTGTTAGAGTAAAGGTTTTAACTTAATTATGTTAATTAAGTTACATTTATTCCTCTCTTAAGATTTCACTATAGTTTGCATAATGTGACATTTAATAATTATATTAATTATTAAATGTCTACCTATTAGGGTTACTTTTAGGTTTTGCATGATCTCCTTTCTTAAGGATTGATCTCATTGTATTTTACACTCTCTAATTAATACATTTTCAGCTTTCAGAGCACCCTTGTTTTTTATCTCTATGTCTTCTTCTATGACAGGTTATTTGCACACAGGTGATTTTCGGGGTCTGTGAAGTTGGATTTCACAACTTCTACATGGTATCAGAGCTTCAGACCTGATGCTTCATATTCGACTTCTGAAGGTTTTTAGATCTTCAAGGGTTTGGGGTTTGTTTTTTTTATCCAAGGAATCACCTATTTGATCGAAGCATTTTGAGCCCAAATGGACCTCGCCATTGAGTCTGCAGCGGCCCAAAACCTCAAAAATGACTGTTCATTTGTCCATTTTGGACAAAGTTAATCGGAGAGGCAAAAAAAAATTGCGAGAGAGGTCGTACAACCTCCCAACATGAGTTTCGATGCAAAAAAATTGAAAAATTTACTAAAAAAATCATTTTTTGGTTGATTTTTTAAAGTTTTTTGAAGAAAATTTTGTGCCACCAATGTTGAACCCAAGCGCCGCCACCGGGCAGCCACTCGGACGCCACCGGGCTGAGCAGAGCCACCGGCCTGCCGCCAGTGGACTGTGCAACCCCCGCGAGCTTAGCCACGGTCACATGCAAACCCAAGGGCTTTGGCCTTAGCTCCTGCGTGCCAGCCCCCTAGTCGGCCATGTGACCAGGGACCAAAGGAATTTTAGCCCTTGAGGGCTGTGTAAAAAAAATTTAAAACCCTTTTGAGCAACTTGCACGAAATCAAGTGTATTTTTTGCATACGATCTCCACTTTGCAAAAACAAGATATCACCGGAAAGCTGGTTCCGGTGCCATTCCAGTGGTGCTGGTGATTTTTCCTGATTTTTCCATTTTGCAGTCTTTTTTGCGAGTCAAAGTCAGAACTTGTGCTTTTCACTCCCGGGGGTGTATCTTTTACGTTTGAGCTCCATTTTGCGCAAACAAATAGGCATTGGAAAAATTTTGAAGCTATCTTTCCAAATTTGCAGTTTATTTCATCAAAAAATTTATCGGGTAAATTTTATTCAGCTTTGTGTGTTTTTACACTTTGCTCAATTACTTGGACATTCTGGAACCTACATGGGTTATGTTTGTGTTGGATGGGTTAGATTAATATGATTTATCATTGTTGAGATCATTAGTCTCTGATTTTTTCATTTGAAGTGAGTATCATGGGTTTTTCTACTCACCCTTCAGTTGTAATTCTGGAACAAGGTAATTATGAGTCATGGGCAAAGGGCATACTTACACATTGTAGGTGGCTTAATAGTTTGCCTTATTTGTATGATCTCATACCTGAACCAACCACTTCAAAGGGAAAATTAGCATGGGATATCATTAGAGATCACATAGGAGGACTTATATTGTCTAGTGTTGATCATGACACTATGTTGGCTATATCGGACATTGATTGTCTTCACCCACTTTGGACACATCTTTGGGAGATCTATGGAAACCCCAATCTCTCTCCATTCCCAGAGGATCCTTCTTCAAATTGTCTCTTACCCATTGCTTGGAGAGAGAATACACCCTTTGATCATGATACTTTAGAGGAGCTTGAGTATTTAGACACCCTTACATGTTCTGATGGATCATAGGCTTGTCTCACAATTCCTACTCTTCAAACTGAGACTTCATCAATATCTCCTATTGTTCCTGACTCGGTGCAGTAGGGAGTCATACATCTTCCAAACATAGCTACTTTGGACTCTTATGTTGCAGACATATCTTTCTTGTTTGTTGAGTCCTATATTCCATATTTGGAGGATTCTTATGAGGACATACATCTCCTCTACCTTGACAGTGAGGTTATCACTGTACGCTCACTATTATCAGTGCATTTAGAGGTTGCATTTCAGGATTCTCCACATTAGTTTGGATTTGACATCATTTGCTTCAATTCAGACAGAGAGATTCTTCAACATCCTATCATGGCACACATCTTGAGACAAATTGGTTCATCACTCTTCACAGGGTTTCTTCGACATCGTCATTTGGATCTGTTTCTTCCCAAGGGGAGGAATATCATTTTCCACTTCAGGATCTCCTTTTGGATTCTACATCAGGCATCTCCCATTGTGACAGGATTTCCTTCATTGTGGGGGACCTTCTTCTCTCTTTCTATATCTCCTATGGAGATCATTGTACATGTACTTATATGATAGAAGTTGTATATGGGGTATCATGTAATCCACCTCCTATCCTTCTTTCATTAATACAACATATTCCTTTCTTTGCATTCTATTTTGGGAAGGAGTTTAATTCCCACTGGGTTTTCTCCTTTACCCCGTTTCATTTAGTTTACATTGCTTTTGTAAATAGGTACCTGATCAAGCCTAGTTGTCGGGACCCATGTTTACTTTCATGCATTGTAGTTACTTTTGCTTTCTTGCATTTGTTTGTAGCTGCACTCTTGCTCATCTTAAGGGGGGGTGTTAGAGTAAAGGTTTTAACTTAATTATGTTAATTAAGTTACCTTTATTCCTCTCTTAAGATTTTACTTTAGTTTGCATA
Source organism: Sequoiadendron giganteum (assembly GCA_007115665.2). Classification (NCBI taxonomy): domain Eukaryota; kingdom Viridiplantae; phylum Streptophyta; class Pinopsida; order Cupressales; family Cupressaceae; genus Sequoiadendron; species Sequoiadendron giganteum. The sequence goes on along the minus strand of VCHN02000703.1, from coordinate 7,764 downwards.
ATGTGACATTTAATAATTATATTAATTATTAAATGTCTACCTATTAGGGTTAATTTTAGGTTTTGCATGATCTCCTTTCTTAAGGATTGATCTCATTGTATTTTACACTCTCTGATTAATACATTTTCAGCTTTCAGAGCACCCTTGCTTTTTTGTCTCCATGTCTTCTTCTGTGATAGGTTATTTGCACGCAAGTGATATTTGGGGTCTGTGAAGTTGTATTTCACAACTTCTACAGATCGTGTCATGGAGATGATGGGAGAGCAACATCTTGATTGGGAGGAGGAGGTGATAAGGGATCGGGAGAGGAATTAGGGAGTATGATAGGATTTGGATTTAGGGCAGTGGATGATAAGGGCTCATGAGATGGAGTGATTGGATCTTGAATGCAAAGGGGATCATGGGATGGAGTGGATGAGCTAGTGTGATCTTGAGATAGGGTGGATGAGAGGAGAGGATCATGAAGTGGTTGAGGATATGGATCATGAGATGAAATGGACAGAAGACTATGTTCTTGAGATGGAGTAGATGGGATGGAAGGATCTTTATTTGGAGGAGGGGATATGCTTGTATGCTTTGGATCAAGCTCTTGGCATGACTCATCTTGTGTGGGATGTATGATGATGGAAGAATGTTGGATGGACCCCGCAAGTGGGGGAGATGAAAGGATGGAGGATTCATGAAGTTCAAGGGAAGGAATATCGGCGATACTAGGAGTGGAAGGAATGGATGGGACTTGTGTGTCGTCACTAGGAGTGGGAAGAGTGGATTGGACTTACAGATTTGTGATGGATTGGGAGGATCTAGGTGTAGGAGGAGTGGATTGGATTTGGTTATCTGTGATGGGCTCGACAGATCTCGGAGTAGGAGATGGGGGCTCAGTGGATTCAGAGGATGTGATGGTTTCGACAGTTTGAGTGGTGCTAGGGGTGGTAGCATCAATGATAAGTGTGGGCTAGAGAGGGGTCTCATCACTAGTGACCATGGATGATGAATTGGGATGGCAGGGTTCCACGATTACAAGTGGTGGAGCTGGTGATGTCTTCTTTGTCATGAGTCCTTAGACGACATTTGGAAGGGATGTAGGATTAGGTGGGGTGATGGAAATGAATGTAGGTTTATGGATGGTTGGAGGACTAGGATTAGGGATTGGTGGATTGGGGTTAGATGAGGGGATGGAAATGGAGGATTAGGATTAGGGATTGGTGGATTAGATGAGTGGATGGGTGGATTAGGATTAGATGTAGAACTAGGAGGATATGGAGGATATGGAGGATGATGATTAGATGAGTGGATGGGATTGGATGGAGGACTAGGAGGAGATGGAGGATTAGGGTTAGGGATTGGTGGATTAGGTGAGTGGATGGGTGGATTAGGATTAGATGAGTGGATAGGATTGGATGGAGGACTAGGAGGAGATAGAGGATTAGGGTTAGGGATTGGTGGATTAGCTGAGTGGATGGGCGAATTAGGATTAGATGTAGAACTAAGAGGAGATGGAGGATTATGATTAGGTAAGTGGATGGGACTAGATGGAGGACTAGGAGTCATTGGAGGACTAGGTGGGTTATGTTTAGATGGAGGATTAAGATATAATGAGGTGAAAGGGGGAGTGATGTAGGAGGATGCGGATGTTGGATTAGATTGGGAAGATCGGGATGGTGAGTAATAGTAGGAAGATGCGGATGAAGGATTAGAATGGGGAGATGTGGAATTAATGTAAGGATATTGGGATGGGGGATTGTGATAGGAAGGTGTGGATACTGGATTAGAATAGGAAGGTTGAGGTGGTGGACCACCATAGGAAGACATGTATGGTGAGTTGGCATAGAAGGATAGGGATGATGGATTAGGATAAGGAAATTAAGATGGTGGATTAAGATAAGAGAATATTGGGATGGGGAATTGTGATAGGAATGTGTGAGTGTTGGATTAGGATGAGAATATTGGAATGGGTGATTAAGGTCATATTGGGATTGTTCATGATGATAAGGATAGGAGGATATGGATGTTGGGTAAGATAGAGGTTGAGAAGGAGGACATGATGAATATGTCGATGGTGAGGATGTTGGATATCCCTTGTCAAGGGTAGCATAAGGATTGTTAGTAGATGCAGATGAAGACATGGTGGGATAGTTTGAAGGAGTAGTTGGATTTTGGGAGGCGGTTGGAGAGAGTTTGCTAGCAATTATAGTGTCAAGGGGATCTATATAACAATTTTCGTGATCGACAATATTTTCATTATCGTCATTAACATAATTAGGATTCCCCTTGACTACTATTATTGGTCGTGTGAGAGGGGGATAAGGATTCATGATGGATATAGATTAGCAGGAAAGAATAGATGATGGATAGAGAACTAGGATGGATTGGAAGCTCATATGGGGATTCAGGTCAAGCTCAGATCGGGATTGGATTAAAGCTCATATTAGGATGATGGGATTAACACTCATATTAGAACTGGATTGGAGCTTAGATTGGGATTGGATCAAAGGATATGATAGGATAAGTTTGTTTTAGATTGGATGATGAATTAGGATTGGTTGATGGAAAGAGTCCTAAATCCAATTCGAAAATCACCCTAGGTGACTTAATACGTTGGTTGATCGGATTAAAAGACTGAACCAATTATCCCGACGCTGAATCCACCTTGAGATGGAAGGGGATTGATTTGGGCCAATGATGTTGACTTTCAACACAAATCCACCTTAGGATAGAAGCGGATTAATTAGGTTGAGGACAATGATTGATATGTAGGATAATGATCAAACCTAATGCCTTAGTCAATTCGAGAGATAACTCCTAAAACAAGGTTTAAGGGATTTTGTGTTGAAAGATGATGAAGAATGGAAACTAAAGATATCTTGATGGTTTTTATATGATGGGGGGTGATGTCGAAGTGATCTTTTCAGAAAGTGCAAATGTTTAGGTCACACCTAGTGAAATGGTGAAACGGGTTCCCCTAGTTGTGAAATGAATAATGTGAATGAGAAACAGAAGTTTAGAAAGGTTAAATGGAGGCTTGATATGGTCAAACGGATGTTTAGAAGGGTTAAATGGATGTTTGGAATTGTTAATGATCGAACGGAGGCTTGAAATGGTCAAACGGGGCAAAATTGTCTATTCAGGAGGGCATATCCACCCCTCTACATTCAAAATAGTGAACTAGGAGGGAAAATCCGCCCCTCTGTAGTCAAAACAATGAACCAGGAGGGCAAATCCACCCCTCTACAGTCAAAACAATGAACCAGGAGGGAAAATCCACCCCTCTGCAGTCAAATATCATTAAAAAAGTGTAAACAAGAAGGAAAATCCGCCCCTCTGCGGAAAACAGGGACTTGGTTTGGATGAGAATGACTATGGCAAGGACTTTGAAATGACAATAATGAGGTTGACTTATCAAAAATTTATTGATTTTTCACAAGAAGACACTTTAGACAAGCACAATCCTATGATTAGTGTTTAAGGGTATGGCCAAAAGGTCTTAATCTAGGATGTACAAGGCTTCTAGGGAGTCCTCAATATACTCTCGGTACGTGAGGCCCAGACCATGAACACCAGCCTGTCACAAGCGTGAGTCAGGAACCCCAATGAGATACTGAAAGGCTCAGACCAACTCTTCACGTCTATTTAGATATCACCCTAGCTTCGATGCTCCGCTAGACACGGTGTGACTAGATTGGGGTACAACTTTGGATCTCCCCCCTTTTTATACCTCATTTGTACGCATGGTTGGGATCATCCCTTGGGGTGATGAAATCCCCAAGTAGGTCCCTCTAAAAAGAAGGCACTAACTATTTCCAACTACTCACCAGGATCACACAAAGTACAAGGGGAAAGCCAAAACAAACTAGTGCCCCCTTGGGTGACACAAAAAACAAAGACAACAAGCAATAAAATTTACTTTCCCCTAATTAAGCTATGTGCCTAGATGAAAACAATAAGAAAAACTTTTAAAATTTGAACAAGCAGATGTCCCTGCAAGCAAATGTTAGTTGTTTTATCCTTCGTTCCTTGTTGATTATGAAAGTATATTATCAAATATTAGCAATAAATCCAACTATACCAACAAACAAACAAGGTTAGGGGGTTAGAACCTCAAAAAAAAAAAAAAATTGACACAACTATAGCTAAAATGCCCCTTTTTACCCTCCAAAACGTGTTGTTTAGGGCAAATTCGCCCCTCTCCAGTCAAAACAGTGAATCAGGAGGGCAAATCCACCCCTCTGCAGCCAGAACAGTGAACCAGGAGGGAAAATCTGCCCCTCTGCAATCAGAACAGTGAACCAGGAGGGAAAATGCACCCCTCTGCAGTGAAAAGTTAGACAAACAAAAAACCAGGAGGGAAAATCCGCCCTTCTATAGCTCACTAGAGGGAAAATCTGCCCCTCTGCAATGAAAAGTTAGACAAACAGAAAACCAGGAGGGCAAATTCGCCCCTCTGCAGCTCACTGGAGGGAAAATTTGCCCCTCTGTAGGAAAAATCTGCCCCTCTGTGATCTGGACTTGCAAACAACTCAACAACAGCAAACGTAAAATAAAGGGACATGTTTTTGGGTCCCACCGGGCATGCCTGAAATGTAATCCCTTAAATGTCTACCACATTCTAAAGATGCAAATCTAACTAATATGCAATAATGGAAGAGCACTAAGGTACACCTCAGGATTAGCCTAAGGAATGGTAATGCAAAGAAATAAGATGAAATAAAGATTGCAAACGATTATACCTTCTTTGTTGTTGAAATCTCTTGGTTGGCTCTTGATATTGTATGATTTGTATGCTCCTTGGATGACAAATGAGATTAAAGATGCCAGATGATTAAAAGTATGATAATGGTGAATTCAAATGTTATGATGAAGGCAAAAATATTCAAATAACAAAGTAGCAAGAGTTTGGTATCAAATGCATAATTGTCCTAAATGAGAGAAAAGAAGGGGTATTTATAGAGGGATTTGAATTCTCTAGAGAATTCAACGGTTGATATTAAACCAACAAGGCCAAGATAAAGGGTTATGGTGAGTTGAGGACTCACAAGCCCTCACATCTTGACATGTGGAATGTGAGATGGCCAAAGATGAGATGATGTGTAAGTGAGGTGGAAGGAAGGTACATGATGTGGATGAAAACAAGTACCTTGGGAAAGGGATGATGTGACCTCTCAATGATCACATAGGGAAGAGGAGAATCTTGGGTGAATTAAAAATTCACATGATTGAAAGAAATCTAGTGGATAAGACAAGGTTCCCAAAAAGGTGGGAACTTGCCACATGTGAGTGATTTGACAAGTCAAAGATTCTAGAAGACTTTGGCACATGTGAAGTGACAAGTCAAAGGTTCTAGAATTTGCATGGGGAAGAGAAGATTACTTGGAAGAATAAAAGTGAATTAAAAATTCACATGGGGAAGAGAGGAACCTTGGATGAATAAAAAAGAATTAAAAATTCTTTGGGAGATGGGGACAGTTGACCAAGGTATTGATTAGGCTTAACTGATCAGTAATTAGAAGATAATTAGTGGTTAATAAGGATTAGAAGCCAACTTGCAAAAGTTGGAGGATGTGACACATCCTAATCAAGGATTATGCATGTGCACATCCCTAATGATGTAAAGAGCGGAACTCTTTAAATCATAAATCGACAAAACTTTAAATAATATCATTTATATTCAAAATAGAGTCGGCAATTCATTCATTTAGACATCATAAAAGACAATTGATTCCAAAACACAATGACTTAAAGTCGATAAGATAGATTCAATATATAATTCCAGTTTAAATAGATACATGTGTCATAATACACTTCAATGATAATCATACATAAGAAGTTGTAATATAAGTTACAATTCGAGACTTAGGCATTAAGTCGCCTTAAGCTCTTCAATACATAATTACATAATACAATATAACATAAATGAAGATGATATCCTTTGATCTTCAATCCACAAGCTAATCTTCAAAATGAAGATGAGAACAAGGATCAGGCGCTTTTTTCGCCCAACCTCGAAGCTTACGCTTCTCCAGAATTCCTTAGTCATTCAACAAATACCTGACCTTGCACGAATCGCTTAGCAAAAAACAGTCTACGAGCAAGATGGAATCTAGTGCATGCCTAGTATAACTAGTAAAACCACAAGCATTTTCATTTTTCTCATTCATTTAAGAAATAAACAAGTTCGATACTAAGATATGGTAGAGAGTTCAATAATTCCATCTATTTCAATGGTCCTTAAGTTACTTGGCTAAGTAAAATGTCATGCACGACAAATAAAGCAGTTTTGGAAAAGCAAAACTACACTCTCTAATAACCCATATTCGACACCCATCCCGGAAGGTAACTTTCCCAAAACATGACATGCACATTCATTTATCAAGCATGCATGGTTCTAGTCAATTGAATACAATCTTTCAAAAACAATAAAACTGAAAACTTGTATGAAGCGAAAAAAGTTAAAAAGTTGTTATTTTCATCGTTTTAATCCATAAATGACCTCAAATTAATATTTAAATTGAATAAATTAAATATCAAAAATAAAATAAAGAAGGCGTATCTCCACTATGTAGATTAAATACATATAGTAAAACAGTTATAAAAGAGCACACGTTCTTTCGCTCGTTTTACTCATCTATTTTGTTTCCTCTGTGAGCTAATCTTTATTTGTTTTGTTTCAAGTAATTTATATCTTTAAATTAATTGTTTTACTTTCTGTTTTCCATACTTGCAGAAAATAAGTAAATTAATTAATACTACTTCATGAATAGTTTAAAATAGCTGGTTTCAGTTTCTGTTTCAGAATGTTTTGAGTTTCAGTTGCAAAATTTACTGTTTAAAAACTTATGTTTCGAAAACATGTTAAAATTTAGGAGATATTCTATCAAATTGTTTTTAGTTTGAATTCTTTTCAATTCCAATTTCAAATAATTTTTTTGTCAAACAAAAATAAAGTTTTATGTTTTAAAAATTAAAAAAAAATCAATCAAATTCAGAATTTCTCCTAAGTTTGTAAATCAGATTTAAACTATGTTTCTTGTTTAAGATCTTTTTAAATCTAAATTTAAATGATGTATTTTGTTTTGAATCTCTTCCTACATTTAATTGGTTGTTTCTCAGTGTTTTCAAATCAAGTCCTTCCTAAAATTTTATGTTTTGGAACTTGTTTAATGGAGTTTGTTTTCCTAGTAATTCACAGTTTACTGTTCAAGAATTTACACAAACTTTGTAGAAAACATAAATAATTTTTGATAGTTTTAATAGAAATCAAAATAAGAATATTATCGAATCTATTTGATTTCACTGTATTCATGATTCTTGTTTGTGATCTTCTGAAGTTCTTACTTGATAAATTGATTATTGCTTGAGTCCTCTGTCAAATCTTTCCCTGTTCTCTTTCCTATTGTTGATGTTTCTTTTTGTATTCTTCCTGCTTTTCCCTCTACAGTTCCTCCCTGAGGCTGCTATCCTTATTTTTGTGGCTTATCTTCCACTGCACCCTCTCTCACTTTCTGCCTACGCATGAAGAGTGGAGAAATCTCTTTGTCAGATGCTACCTTCTCCCTGCGCACCCTAGACTCCTCCTTCTCCCTTAGGTTGTGCATGAACCAATGTACTGTTCTTGCGTGGAAAGGAAGGACTTGGTGGCTACGTGGAAGTTAGGGGAGTCTCCTCTCTGCCTGGCCACGTCCCCTCAAGTCTTCTCCCCTTTTGCATATGTTGAGTAAGGGATATGTTTATACAACTATTTTCAAACAGAAACAAACTCTCTCTTGG
>VCHN02000496.1:7680-36584 GCA_007115665.2 Sequoiadendron giganteum | reverse complement strand
AATCTTGTGGAATAACATCCACTGTGGTTTTTCCACTTAACAAGGTTTCCACGTATAAAATATTGGTGTTCATGTGTCTTTGATGTGTTGTTGATTTATGCTTTCATTGCTAATTATTAGATCTAAGATTAAAGGTTGATTAATATTGAATAAGTTTAAATTCTGTTACAACTGATTCACCCCCCCTCTTAGTTGTTTATCCTTGTTTTGCCAACAATTAGTATCAAAGCTAGGTCCTCTAAAGAATTTTAATAGCTTGAGGTGATCCGAGATGGCATCATATAAGAAGGATAGTCCTAGATTCGATGGTACAAACTACTCCCCGTGGAAAGTCAGAATGGAGTGTCATTTGAAGTGCATTGGTGAGAGTTTCTAGAAGATTACAAAGAATGCATATACTATTCCTCAGAATGGTCCCTCTACTATTGATGAGATCAAGAAAGCATAAACTAATACCAGGGCTATAGAAGCATTGCTAAGTGCTTTGATAGATTCAGAGATGACAAATGTGATAGGTTTGAAGATTGCACATGAGATCTGGAAAAAGTTGGAAACATTGTATGAAGGAGATGCACTAGTGAAAGTTGCTAAGATACAAGGTCTAAAAGGCAAGTGGGAGAATATGAAGATGAGTGAAGATGAAAACATTTGTTCTTTTACGCAAAAGGTAAATGAACTAGTGATGGGAATTAGATGTGCTGGTGGAATCTTGGAAGAAGATGAGATTGTGGCTTAAATACTTAGATTTGTGCCTACTTACAAAACAAAAGCTCATGCTATTGAAGAGCTTAGGACAGTATCAAATGTAACAAGAGACATGCTAATTGGAAAACTTTTTGCCTTTGAGTTGAGTGAATTTGGTGAATCTTCTCCTAGGATAGAGTCTACATTCAAAGCTACTATATTCGGAAAAATCCAACAGAGATATGATCCAGGAGAGAGCTCCAAGAATACATTCAAGTATGAAGATGAAATGAAACTGATTGAAGATGAAGAAAGAGAGCTAGAAGAACTGGAAGCACTGATTGTGAAAAGAGAAGCCAGAGGACAAGGTAAGTACAAAGGAATGTTTCCTATTAAATGTTTCTCTTGTAGTAAGATATGTCATTTTGCATCAAGGTGTCCTAAAAGAGTTTCTAAGCATAAACCTGATAAGTCTAGATTTCAAAAGAAATGTTATTATGCTGAAGAAGGTGTTACTGATGATAAATTTGATAAAGAAACTGGAAATGAAGATGATTGGGTATTCATTTCTATCAAAGAAAATGGTCTGGTGTCCATTGAATCAGCTAGTAATCAGAATATTGAGAAATATCTTGCATCCAGGATTGATGAGAAGGATGAGTGGGTGATCGACAACTAATGCTCACATCATATGATTGGTGAAAAAAACAAGTTTCTAAGCTTGGAAAAATATGATGGTGGTGTTGTAAGATTTGGAGATAACAATGCTGGTGTGATTTGTAGCAGAGGTACTATTTCTCTTGGTGGTAAATGTAATACTAATGATGTTCTTTATGTTGAAGGATTGAAGCATAATTTGCTGAGTGTTGGACAGATGGTTGACAAAGGTTACAATCTTTAGTTCAAAGATGGTAAGTGCAGGATACTGGGAAGCTCCGAAAATGTGATTGCTTCAGGTACAAAGACAAGAGGTAATATTTTTCACTTAAGTGTTGCTAATGAAAATTGCTTTATTGCTCAAGTTGATGTAAGCTGGTTATGGCACAAAAGGTTGTGTCATGTGAATTTTGATAACATTGTCAAAATAAGCTCCACACAAGCAGTCAAAGATATACCTAAGTTAGTGAAGCCTACTAACACTATATGAAAGGAATGTCAGATGGGAAAGAAAACAAGAATTTCATTTCAGAGAAAAAAGTATCATTCCAATGGAGTACTAGATTTGGTACATACCGATCTATGTGGTCCATCCAGAATCAAAAGTCTACAAGGAGAAATGTACTTTATGTTGCTTATTGATGATTATTCTAGAATGGTATGGGTTGCTTTCTTAAGAGAAAAACATGTGAAGCATTAGATAAATTCAAAAGATTCAAAGCTATGACAGAGAATGAGACATGTTTCAAGATCAGACAGAGGTGGTGAATTCACTTCCTGGGAATTCAATTCATTTTGTAAAGAGCATGGAATAAAAAGATAGGTATCTGCTCCCTGGACCCCACAATAGAATGGAGTTGTTGAGAGAAAGAGCAAAACAATTTTAGATGCTACCAAAACTATGATGTTGGAAGGCAATGTTCCTCATATCTATTGGAGAGAATCTATAAGCACCCTTGTGTATACTATCAACCAGGTGAATGTCAATGGTAATTCTGGTAAGACCCCTTTTGAGTTGTGGTTTGGTTATAAGCCTACTGTTAAATATTTTAAAATCTTTGGAAGTAGATGTTATACCAAAAGAGATGAAGATATAGGAAAGTTTGAAGCTAGAAGTGATGAAGGAGTCTTTTTGGGTTACTCTACTAAGAGAAAAGCCTACCGGTGTTACAATAAAAGAATAAAGAAAATAGTTGAAAGTGAAAATGTCAGAGTTGATGAAGACACTATCAGATCATCCAAGTATTGTGGATATGATTCAAATGACCAACAATATAATACTGAGAATGGAAAGAATGCATAGAAACATAATCAAGTTCAAATTATTTCGGTAAATCAAGAAAATATTGAAGGAGAAGACAATGGAAATGAAGAAAGAACAGAAGAACCCAAAATTCCAAGGTATGAAAAGTGAAGTCATTCTGAAAGTCGGATCATAGAAGACAAGAACAAAGGTGTGAAGACTAGAAGAAGAATTGCAGAAGAATATTGCCTAATTTCAAAAAATGAGCCTAGTAATGTCAATGAAGCATGTAAAGATCAGTATTGGATGGAAGCAATGAAGGAAGAACTGAAGCAAATAGAGAAAAATGATACATGGATTCTTGTTCTTAGACCTCAAGACAAAAATGTGATTGGAACCAAATGGGTCTTTCTAAATAAGCTGAATGAGGAAGGTGAAGTAGTTAGAAACAAAGCAAGACTGGTATGTAAAGGATACTCATAGATGGAAGGTATTGATTTTGAAGAAACCTTTGCCCATGTTGCTAGAATTGAAGCTATAAGGTTATTTCTTGCTTATGCTACTTTCAAGAATTACAAAGTCTATCAAATGGATGTAAAATTAGCATTTCTGAATTGTGAATTAGAAGAAGAGGTATATGTTGAGCAACCAGATGGATTTCAACTGACTGATGAAAAATACATGGTTTGTTGATTGAAGAAAGCACTATATGGACTCAAACAAGACCCTAGAGCATGGTATGCTAGATTAGATAAATACTTGTTGAAACTTGGATTCAATAAAGGTACTGCTGGCAATAGTTTGTATTTCAAGTTGGATCAGGATAAAGAATTGATAATTGAAGTCTTTGTTGATGACATTATTTTTGAAGGTGATGATGACTTATGCATGAATTTTTATGATAAAATGAAAATTGAATTTGAAATATCAATGATAAGAGAACTGAAATTATTTTTAGGATTGCAAATTACTCAGTTAGATGATGGAATCTTTATTTCTCAGTCTGAATATGTAAGAGAGTTACTGATTTTTTTTGGCATGGAAGACTCAAAGCCAGTTGGTACACCCATGGTAACCGGATGCAAGCTAACACAAAGTGATGATTCTCCTAAGGATAATCAAACAAGATGTAGGTCAATGATTGGTGGATTTCTTTATTTGACTCAGACTAGACCAAACATCATGAATTTTGTGTGCATGGTTGCTAGATATCAAGATGATCCAAAGGAATCACATGTGACTGCATTAAAAATAATTTTTAGATACTTAAAAGGAACAGTTGATTTTGGTCGTTGGTATCCTAAGGATGATGATCTTACTCTGAATGCCTTTACAGATGCAGATTGGGCAGGATATGTGGATGATAGGAAAATTACAAGTGGTGGTGCATTCTTCTTGGGGAAGAAGTTGGCGTCTTGGCTAATTAAAAAGAACTCCATTTCCTTATCTACTATTGATGGAGAATATATTGTTGCTAAAACCAACTGTACTCAAGTGTTGTGGATGAAGCAGATGTTGAGAGATATCATAGTTGATTATGATGAGCCTATTGCTATATTTTGTGATAATTCGAGTGCCATAAACATTTCTAAGAATCCGATGCTATAGTCAAAGACAAAACATATATCTATCAAGTATCACTTTTTGAAAGACAAGGTGAGTGATAAAGAGGTCATATTGGAATATGTGCCCACTAAGGAACAAATTGTAGATATCTTTACTAAACCATTGCCTAAGGATACTTTTGAGTATCTCAGAGGCAAGTTAGGGGTGATTACCCCTCCTAATCTGAACTAAGATGCAAGTCTTTGCATCAATCCATGCGCTTACAGTGAGATTTTGTTTCAGATTGATGTTGTGGTGGCTGCTACTTAGGGGGAGTAGTCAAATGATTCAAATGATATGTGTTTCAAATCTTGTGTACCTTTTCCATTGATGTCAAAGGGGGAGAAGTGTAATGTGAAAAACCTTATACTATAAGGGGGAGAAGTGTAGAACAAAGGAGGAGAAGAGTACTGTGTGAAGAGTTAGTTGTGTTGATGGTATTTTTCACATCATGTGTTGCCATCAATGCAAAAGGGGGAGATTGTTGGATGATGTGGTTGTGTTGCTGATATGTGGTTCTCATTGATGTCAACACTATTATCATTAATGGATTGAAGGTTGTATATGTCGAGGATATTGAGAAAATTGTAATAAATATATTGTAGGCAATCTGTGAAGCTGAGAAGGTCAGAGTGATGGCAAGTTTTGTGCATTGATGGTTAGAAGGCGCACATTAAAGGGTTTGTTGCTAAGCCTATCTAGTATGTTGTCCAGAAGTTTTAGTGGTGCGCATCAAGATTGAAGAAAGTTATGAAGTTTTGTGTTCCTACAATTATTTTGTTATTGTAGCAGGTATTTCTAGAAGAAGAGAATGGAATTTTGGTAAATTGAGTTATTCAATATGCTACTGTGATGTTTTGTGGTGTTTCTAGATCGTGCTCTATCATTTTGGTACGTTCGTGTTGATCAACGTGTTCGTGATCGAAGATTTTCCCTTGTGTGCTTGAAGTTTTTATGTTCTTGACCGACATGATGGTGGTAGCGTGTTGCGGATCCTTATGGATTGATATTTTACTATTTTGCATGTTTGAGGATGTTGATTTAGGTCTTCATTACTATGTGACCGACTTAGGTTGGTGCACATTGAGATTTATTCATGAATTGGGGCCGACAATTGTAATTTATTCTTTATTTGTGGTCGATAGAGTTGTTGATGTAAATTCATGTAGCAGATATATAAGAATGATTGTTTCTTCATTTTGGAGTGTGCATGTGAAATGTGCGAATAAAGATAAGATCATTTGATTTCAGAGCAGAGTGTGAAGAATATTGAGCGAAGTGTGAAGAAGTGTTTTTGTGCTTAACCGAAACTATCAGCAAGCTTTTGTAGAAGCTAATTTATTAGTTCAACCTCATCAGATGGATTTAATATGATTGTTTTATGTAAGGAAGTGATCCTTCCCTTTGAGTAGTGAGCTCTAGGCAGTGTGCCTGAATGTATGTGCATTCCTTATTCATCTTTCATTATACTTCTGACAGGGTATAATCTTGTGGACTAACATCCACCGTGGTTTTTTCCCTAACAGGGTTTCCACGTATAAAATATTGGTGTTCATGTGTCTCTAATGTGTTGTTGATTTATGCTTTCACTATTAATTATCAGATTTGAGATTAAAGGTTGATTAATATTGAATAAGTTTAAATTTTGTTGCAAATGATTCACCCCCCCTCTCAATTGTTTATCCTTGTTTTGCCAACATAATATACCAGTATGCCACTTGGTGAGAACTTTTTAAAATCATCACTGCAGCACCCGTGAAAGTTAACAATAGGCACTAATAAATGTAGAAGAGAAAAAAAACTACAGAAAAATCCTCATTAAATAGAGGAATTGAAGGCATACTACAATTAATGGTCATCTTGGTTCACTTGTGTGAGTGAAAAATAAGTCACTTGCATGTCGCATCTCAGTCGTTGATCACCAAGGATTTACAACTTGATCAATGAGGATCATTAAGGATCGCCACTTTCTTTATTAGTGATACTTAGAAACAGTGAGGAGATGCTTTAAAACTGCCATGTACTCAACTGCATTCTAAATCCATCATCCTTGACATGTGCACCGTCGATCTTGGTAATCATGGGTAAATCTGGGCCACAAACTAAAACACATCGCCCATCGCGAGTTCATCCTTCCCACAAGAGTTCTATTACGCGATGGCACTGAGGTAGACGATGAGACATCAACCGTCGATTGTGGTCTTACAAGGATCCTGACCATAGATAACCACATGCATCGCCCATCGCGCGTTGACATCCATCCAAACAATCCCAACCCGCGACGGACCAAGCCCGCGCAATGGGGAGGAACTCAACCCATTGGTGGTCACGGGTTCCACTTTAAAATGCAAAGGATGACAAGTGATAGTAGGGAGCCGGTGATGCAAACCAATACCAACCATCGAAGCATCATCTCCCAGCGATGGTAAATAAAAAATGCACCGACTGTTGCAGGTTCCTCCCTAATCTACATAAGATAATTGACAATAGTTAGAAGGGAAATGATGGGTTATAAGATTAATTGCATCGCCCATCATGTGTCACATCCCAACCGAGGTAAACAAACACATGAGGGACTAGGGACGACCGACCAAAGGGAAAGAAAGGGCATTGCTCATTGCGGGTTGCAGAAGGATATTTAAAACCGAACAGGCGATGAGTGATACAACACTCGGGCCACGACTTAGGATGTGTTCAAAACATGTGGGATAGAATTTGTTTTAAAAGGGGGCCACCTAGCCATGACAAGAAAAGAAAAGAAGGGGCCAATAAAACACAAGACCAAGAGCCATGACAGATTATGAAATGAACGGGAACCGGATATAGCCAGTCAACTCAAAATTAGAAGCCCTAAGACCAAACAAGGGTGTAAGCATGAATAAAACTTGTAATCCCCAAACCTAGTGACAAACAATACAGTGATTATCATGGTTTAATCACAAAATTTCAGTGGAACCAGGAAAATTTTAGAGGTTCCACCAGTTGCAAGCATTTTAAAGATAATATACAAGAAGTAGACTATTGGCCACATGATTTGAGAAAGGTAGATGAAATATTTAAAGGGGAATATTTATATTTTCAAAGAAAATATTGTAAGCTTCATCAGTATGAGGTAAAGATGGATGCTGCAATCAGGGACCTAGAAACCACCTGTGAGAACTTTGGTAACATTGGTTAAGAATGAGTATCTCCTTCTGTGGATACCTTCCCAAGAATTGATTCTTACAAACTCAACAAAATTTATAAAAAAATAGGCACAAAATAATGGGGACAACTTTAAGAACCCTTCTCCTTGGTGAAGGTGTAAAATCTTGGCAATCTTGTATACTTCTTGATGAAAATATTAATTTTATTGATGAAGTTTTTCATTTTTTCGGGGAAAAAAAAAATCTCAATTGGTGAATATTTTGTAATTGCTAGAAGTCTATGGAAGATCTTGGTGAATTGATTTTTTTTTAAAACCAATAAAATATTTTCATTGGCGATTAAAACCTATTTTCAAACCAATAAAATATTTTCATTGGCGAATTAAACATGTTTTCAAACCAACAAAATATTTCTATTGGCGAATTAAAGTTGTGCTCAAACGAATAAAATATTTTTGTTGGTGATTCAAAACTGTTTTCAAACCAAAAAAAATATTTTCATTGGTGAATTAAACCTTTTTTCAAATGAATAAAAAAACCATTGGCAAATTAAACATAATATCAAATCAATAAAAAAATTCATTAGCGAAATAAACTGGTATACTGATAATAAATTATAGCGTGGGTGGCGAAAACATCAAATGCTACATATTGTTCTATTCCGGGAAAAATTTCCACACATCCAAATTCCTTCACAAAGTGTCCAGAATGGGGACAAGTGTCATCATATTCATTGTGTCTGAAGCCAGACGTTAGCGTAAATCAATATAATCCATGATCGTTCGATGAATTTTTGATGGACGGGTATAGTTGCATTCTAAAAGAAAATGTATGAAGCAATAGAATTGTGAATTCAAACCTCTGAAATAACACTAGAAACATTAGATTTCCAAAAATCACTGGTTGAAATTTTATTACTTATTAAATCACTTAAATTCATGACAACCAAAATAATATTTTATCGTTAACTGGCTACTGATAGTTGAAGGTCACTTAAGTTATGAATTAAGCCTTTGGATTCATCATGGTGGCTGGCCCCTCTACCTAGGAGATTACCAGTTTCATGGAGTATCAAAGTTAGGTGAACAATTTTTTCTCACGAAAATCAACAGTTGAGATTGGCGATTAACAATCAGGCAGCTCCCACGCACCAACATTGTTGAGAAGGTGATGTCATCAGTTTTCTATGGTAATGTGGGATTGTAACATTTTGCCTTAGTTCATTTTCAGTAAATGTCATGCCTCCAACACACATTACTCCATCGAAGGGACCTTTAATTATCTCTTGTTGATATATGTATTTCCTCCCAATATATGTATTTTATGTTTGTCGGGTTTTCGAAAGGACTTAGGAAATTGTCTCTTCGAAATTTCATTGTCACTTCGACATACTTACAATCCCGTCGTATTGATACTTTCAAAGCTAGGGCCGTGAATGTTATTTTTTTAACACACATCATCCCATTGAAGGGACTCCAAAATATTTTCTCCTGACATTTTATTGTGTCCTCGATCATGTCTTGTCAGATTATCGAAGGGACCATGAAATAACTCTCTTCGACATAGTGCAGTCTCCCCAAATTGAGCTATTTTATACTTGTGATTCGATAAATATGAGCCCACTAGAACAATGATTGTGGGAAATAAGCTATTAAGCAATAGGTTTTTAATGGGATAATGGTAAGATGTGTTTTATTATTGGCTTAGGGTTAAATTTTTTTAGGGTAATCTTATGCATATTTTGACAATTGGCTTAGGTTTTTATGCACTGCTAAGGACTATATGATGATCTTCGGGTTTGTATGGGATTTTTAGTGTCAATCAAACATAAAAATTATAGCCATTGATCCTGCAATGAGATGGCCCATCGAACAACTCAGATTGAGTCAAACTAATTTGAAAATATGACCATAGATGACTATTACCACTGACCAATCATATTATGCCATGTGGTTCTTTTTCCAAGTCATCCTGCAGGATCCACTATCCTCATGAGCTTTGAAACTGGATATGTTTCAACTCCTTGCTTCCCCTCTGGGATTAAACCTAGCATATCTTATGGAAACGGGGTGGTGGGGAGTGGCCCATATAAATATGGCACCCTCAACTTGCATTCTCTTTACCTTTCAAGGCATCTGCCTTAGTGCATATCCTTCGGATCTAACGAACAACCAAGATTATAACATCTTGTCCTTCAATTAACCATGTGCTTAAATAAATCTTTAGTAGCTTGGGAGTTAATGCTCCATCATACTTATGTCAAAATATTTCCAAAATATTTCTCATCCCATTATAGGTCCTTTGACCGCTTGGATTGTGCCACATGGCGCCTCCCTGCTTCCCTATTGAGAGACAAGAGATGTTTGTGGGTCCCCCGCAAGCTAGCGGTGAATAGTTAGGATCAACCCATGACATCTCATCACCACCGTTGATTAGTCAAAACCTAGCACTCAATGCCTTCACATGCTAATGGGTCCCATTCGAAAGAGAGGCCATGCGTCACCTACCTGCCAACCCATTGAAAGATTTTAGTGAATATTAAAACACAACGAGGAAACGGGGAACAGTTAGGATCAAATCAAACGATCCAATCGCCAACATTAAAAGTTTCAAAGATGCATGTGCAAAATGTTAGTAACTTGAAAGGGGAGCTCAACTAGGTCAACGAGAGATGGGGGACATAAACTTATGGCCAAGACTTTAGACCAATGAAAAAATATTAAACCCCCTTTAAACATCGATGCATAATATTTCCCAATGATGGAAAGACTAACAATACATGGTGAAGGAGCTGGTAAACTGAACGAGATCAATGACATAAGTTCAAACTAATTCAATCGGGAACCAGTGGTAACAAGTCAACGAGAAAATATAGGAAATAGAGGTAAAGGCTAGGGTTCTTTGATAAATGGAGGATAAACCCTAAACCCTAGACCTAAAACCCCCACCAATGAACCAAGTAACTTACATTCTGTTGGAGTTTCATCTTTGTTTTCTTTCTTCATTGGTACAATGAATGGGTACTTTGAAATCCAATCAAGCTGAAAATTCCTTGTCATTCCCCACTCCTGCCCCACTTTTGATTTTCCTTTTCTTTTCTTGCTACCAACATCATCCAAGTTAATTATCTCATTCTGTCTAACTAGGGTATCCCTTGGAACATCTTCTATGGTATTTCCATCCTCATTTGACTCATTTATCTCAATGACAATCTCACCTTGACCTTCTGGTGGTGGTGAGGTATTGTGAATTCCTTATTCATTAATATTTGGTGGAAGAGTTGATGATGTAGCTCCATCTTGATTTTATGGATCAAAAGCATTTCCATTTCCAAAGATTGTATGGTAACTCTACGTTTTGGGCATTTTGATGGCTTCCCAATCCTTTCACCACCCTGAGGAGTCTTACCCTTGTTGCACTTGTTGCTCGACATATTGATCTCTCACTTCGAATAAAAGCTAGAAAAAAATGTCTTCTTGTTTAAGAAGGATAAAGAATATAGATCTCATTCCCTACTCAATATCATCTTTAAGATTGAAGCAAGAATGGAAAAGAGATAAAGAAATCTTATAACACTGTGAAGAAATGATCACCCACCTTTATGTTTAGGTTTTCACTGACTTGTTATTCATTAATGTAAGAATTCCTATGTTGTAAGTTTGTAACTTTCCTATGATCAACTTCAAAGTTCCAAGCCCAACTTCCAAATTGAGAGCTCACAAGTTCAAAACTGAGAAAAATGTGTAAGAATTAATGACAGTTTCGATTGTATTTATATCAATCCATATTTGGTGAATTTTGTGAGATTTTTAAATGGTATTGTAGACACTTAAAAATGTCCTAAATGATATCATGCACTCAAATATGATATACTAACATCATTTCATCCTAAAACCCATCCTTTTTTGCTTAATTGATTAAATTAGTCTAGCTATTTAATTAATTGCATCATTTTCATCTATTAATCTAATTGACTTAATTAGGTTAATTCATCCCCTCTTGTGCTAACCTTTCATTTTGTTAAATTGGATAAATCAAACTATCTAATTTAATCCCTAAGTCCTCTTATTTAATTAAATAACCCTAAAGCTATTTAATTAAATATCATATCACACCTTTCTTTTTCATTAAATCATTTATTTAATGAATATCATTTAATTCCCCTAATTTGCATAATTAAAACTTTGTTCTAATTATCAAATTACTAATTAAACTAATCCTCCCACTTGCAAGGGAATATTCCTCCTTTGCACATTCATCCAAAACATGAATATTCTCATAGAATATTCCTTCCCCTTTGCACATTCCTCCAAAAGGGGAATATTCTCATACATAATATTCTTTCCCTTTGCACTCATTTGAAAAAGGGAATATTCCTTTTGGTAACAAACTTTCAACAAGACTTCTTGTACAAGTTTTGAAAGTGTTTGTTTGGATGAATGTAAGCCCTTGACTAAATATCATCTTGCATCCTCAACCCTTGGTGGGAATCCATGATCCATACCTCCATCTTCCTTCCATTCTAACTGTTGATTGATCCTTTTGATCTTGGCCATCAATTTCATTTTTCCTATTCTATAAATAGAGTTTGCATCTATTGAATAGGGATCTACCTTTTTAGAGAAAAATTATGCTATTGAAATTCATCCATGTCCATATTTTAATAGTAAACTTATGCTATTAAAATCACTCTCATCTTGCACTCACATTTTATGTTTTAAAAGGCATTTTAGTTTAGATCTTGCATTATTAGCTTAGAGAATCCATTAATGGCTTCCATGGTAACTTAGTTGCATCGATTTAGCATATTTTGAAATTATGGTTTTTAATCTTTCAAATCTTGTATGCATTTAGAATAGATTTGTATACACTCATATCAATCATCTTAGTTTTTATCATGTTAAAATATATTTCATCATGTTTTATCACACATCTCTCATTGGTTTCATCTATTCTCTTCAATAGAATCGATTGAAACAAGCTCATTATCTAAGGGATTGGGAAAGGGTCACCATTCCACATCAATGCGACACCACTCCCCCAATAGGATAAGTTTCAATGTCTTAGAGTAGATGTTTGTCAAGTTTTCATGTTTTAAAATGTTAGTTTTAATGGCTTCTTCATCTTTGTTTACATTGAATGATCTTATTAGGATTGATGCTTAGTGGCTTAAGTATGCTTTGAATCCATATGGATCAAGTGTATTTAGCCTATACTACATCATTGGTCATAGGTATATTAAATATTTGGTGAATCCTGCATTATTATACAATGATGCATTGTAATTTTCAAGGCAATTATGGCCCTATGATTACTATGGAGGTGTCATGGTAATTGGCGAAATGTGTCCTCAAATGTAATTATTTTTTAATGTTATTGGTGAAATGGGTCCTTATAAGCAAATATTTGTAAATTTTAATTGGTGAAATGGTTCCTCACAAGCAGCTATTTGTAAATTTCAATTGGCGAAATGGGTCCTGATACACAATGTTGCTTTAATAGTATTGGCGAATATGTAGGTGATTTATTACATACTTCCAAGATTCCAGACGAAAATATTAATCAATCCATTTGAAATGCATAGTTTGTTATGGCGAATTGATTACTTAAATATGCATCATAAAATAAATTGATGGCAAATGGACATGCATTCGACCGATAATTCATAAAATTCAGGTGATTTGGCCATCCAGTTGGGTGTGATTAATTCACCAATTTCAATTTGGTCGATATCTAATATTCGCCAATTGGCGAAGATTCACCACTAAACTTTTCCCTACAGAACAATGTGCAAAAAGAAGGTTAACAATGTATGTAAAACTTGGTATGTTTTATTTTGTATGAACTTGCTTTAAGTATGTTCCATTTTGATATGTAGCCCATGGGGCAGGGTGGTAATGGTTGTATTTGGTAAGTAAATGATGTAACCAAAATGTTTATGTTTAGTAATTGAATATTAATTTAAAAACATACCTGCTATATTATCTTTATAGAAAAATGAAAAGAAATCATGGTATGATAAAAGGAGTATTTTCAGTTCAAATTTATTAATAGGTGCTTGCAAATATAATGATTTTCCTAAACATATTAAGAAAAAAGTTCCAAGAAGAAAGTTCCAAGAAGAGTATGTCAATGTTACATCTCTAGGGGCATCTATTGACATTACTATAAACACTTTAAGAAGGTGAATTTTGAGAAGTGATACATTTTTCAATGACACATATTACTTATAAAAATTCTTAGATACCCAAAAAATATGGTTAATTTAGAGATTATTGATAAATAGGGCATTGTTTATGGCTATGAATTGTGTTTTCTGACAATTCACATGCTTATGATGATTATGTTGATTCAAAAAAATAATCATTAAAACCTTGTAGTAATGGTTCATTAGAGATTTGTAAATAAATTGGAAAATAGTATGTTCAAGCGCTTGTAGTTTGTTTGAATAAGAGATTTATTGATCGTGTTTTCAACTATATAGAATTTGTTTGGCCCTTTTCATTATTTTAAAATATTCTTATGCTAGAGAAGGCAATCCAAAGCATTGGCTTGATAATCTTTTTCAACACATGCCTGGCATACTTTACATGAGGAGAAAGAAAATAAAAATGTTGAAGCTTGTAAACAAGAGTTGCATATTTTTTTAATACTCATCTTATTTGTGAGGGATTATCAATGAAGGAAACTTGGAGGGTTGTTTGTGTCATAAACTTGCATATAGGATTTTCAAACGACAAAGTATGAAAAAAAAATCCTTACCATTCCAAAAAATATAATGACATGTGAAAGAGGATTTTCAAGGCAATCATTAATATAAGATATTTGATAAACACATTAGATATATTAGATGCCTTAAAGAGAGTCTCTCTAACAATACTCGATACATCAATAGTGAAACACAATTTGAAAACATGTTAAGCAAAACCAAATTTACAATATTTGAGAAGTCATTATTTTTGTTCACATTTGTAATGATGATTTATTCTATATGAGGTAGAACACACCAATATATTATTAATTTCATTTTTAATGTAGATATGTTACTAATTCCATACTAATATTGTCATATCTATTAACATATCTACTTTATGATAATGGAACTAGTAACATATCTACATTATGATTTATGATAATATTAGTGTGGAACTAGTAACATATCTATATTAAAATGAAATTAATAATGTATTGGTGTGTTCTACCTCATATAAGATACATCATCATTGCAAATGTAATGAAAACAAAAATAATGACTTCTAAAATATTGTTGATTCTTCTTTGCTTAACATCTTTCCAAGCCTTGTAATCTCTACATTCTTTTAAATGGGATGCAATTGTGCCCCTCCACTTCTTATACAGAACTTTGAACTTGGGTTAAGGTGTTCGGTAGAGTTTTCTTTCTTGTAAAGACCGGCAATCTCTTACAAACGGACGAAATATTAATAGATTTTGCTGAAGTCAATTTCTCTTGGAAGTTTCCCTATGTTTTCAAAATAAATCGTTTTCATTGTTTTTGAGAAGGGTTTGTTCTGATTAGGCACCACCGTATTTTGCAAGCTGTGTTGGTCTATATATTTGGAAGGTTCCCTCTGTTCTCAAATTTTTTATTTTTATGTTTTTGGTTTTACTGATTGGGCACAGAGTTTTCCGAGAAGGTATGTTGGTCCATTCATTTGTCATTTCATGGTGTGCCGCCTGTCCCACCCATCACCATGAGTTGATGTTCATCTAATTGGTTGTCACTTAAGATTAGAAAGGATGCCACATTAAACACAATGCAACTTGAGAATTAATATTTTTTTTATATTGAACGAAGCGAATTTAAAATATAAAAATACAGCTATAAAAGTAGCTTGAGAGAGAGAATTAATATTTTGAAGAATGTATTTCAGCATTCACCTTCACATCTTTTCTACTTCATCTTATTGTTTTTCTATACAGTCATTTATGTTTTCTTTATGGCCGTTTGTGTTTCTTCTTTGCTCATTGTGTATCTAAGAGTGTTCAAATGTGGATCAGTTTTACACATTGAGATGGTGTCTTTTTCAATGAGATTGGAAAAAGATTTCAATGGGTTTTCACTATGTGGATTTCATTATTTACAGTTAATAATATGAAGGTTCAATCTAGACCATCAAAAAGTCTTGGTATTTGAATCTTTTTATTATGCTCATGGAATGACAATTTTTTTATATAATGTTAGTATTGTTTATCGTCTTCTTCTTCTTCAAATGTAAATGGTAGAAGTAGTAGCATGCAAAGGAAATACTTCTTTAAAATGTCTTTGGTAAGGTTTTCTTAACCTCATTAAGATAATGAATTATTTTTCTTTGTTGATTTTTTTTTTTCTAAAATATTTAGTGGTCTCTTCGTTTTCTTTTGCAAATATAGATGGTAGAAGTTGTAAGGCTCAGTTTGGTTTTTTGAAAGTTACCAAGTTAAAAAAATTAATTAAGAAATTCCTTTGGTTAGATGGGAAAGGTAAAAGTAATAAGCATGCTTTAAAATGGGAATGGTGTTACCTGGAAAAGGATACAAGGGGTTTGGGATTGAAAGATTTGAAATGGTAAGGTATTACACTAGCTTCTAAATGGATTTTAAAAGCTCTAAAGGGAATTTAGCCATGGAAAATTCTTGTTAGAAGAAATATATTAGGTTCTATCCCAAAAGGATCTAAACAGTGGAGGAACTTGCACCCACATGATTTGTTGTTTGGGAATTTTAGAGTCAACCCTTAAGGTTGAATGTCTTTGCTAGAGTATTTGGAAAGTTTGGGAGTTTGCTAGAGGATTAACCAGGAACTGTGAGGCTATTGATAATGAAAATAAGGTTAGTTATAGATATAGATATATATGGTGGAACTTTGTGCACAATGACAAAATCCTTGCATTTTTACAAGGTTGCTCTATTAAAAAGTGGAACTCTTTGGGAATATCTTGTATAAATGATATTATGGTTAATAATAAACTTATTTCATGAGCTTATCTAAAAAATAACTATTTTAGATTTTTATAAATGAGATATTTTTTCTCTTTATTATTCTATGATTTTTTTTTTAAATATTTGGTAGCATCCCGATTTATATATAACCACCATGCACAATTTAGATTCCTACTAAGATAATGCATACAAATGATTTTGCTTATTCTAATTTTTAAAATTATTAATTTATCATTTAATAATAATAAAAAAAGTTATTAGAGAATTATGTTAAACCACAAGAATGAAGTTTCATAATAATAATTATATTTTTTTTGATATCTAAGTATATTTTAGAAATTTCAACTATTCTTAAATTTCATTTTTATAAAATCATTCTTTACAATTTAATCTCATATTTTTATATAGGATTTTTTTTTAAAATTAAAAAAATTAATACTTTTTGAAATCTTAATTTATTTTTTAATTATTTCAATATCTAAAAAAAAAAAATCATCATATATTTGATAAAAATAATTAATTATTGATGAGATTTTAAAGATAATATCTCACCCCCTTGCACTTATGTGGAAACTATAGATAATTATTAACTTATGAGCTTTGGTAGTAATTTTAATACATGTTATGAGAAGATTTGGCAATCTCTTCATTAATATTGGCACACAAAACCTTCTTTAAAGGGTTAATACCATGAGGTTTGGTTCCAACAAATTCACCCATTGAGTCAATAGTTAGAGTTGAATCAAATCCTCTAGTCTTTGTTGATCTACCGACATCAAATGTAGATCACCCACCCACACTGAGAGCAACTACAATTCATTTTATCTTCTATCTTAAAATGCAATGTTATATCTTGATCATATGAACATTTTAAAACAATAGCACTATGTATTTATTAGTACCTAACTTTTGTATTGTTACAATACCACTATGTATTTATTTGTACCTAACTTTCGTATTGTTTATAATGCCACCTAATATTTGTTAATAAAAATGTTAGGTTTGTAATTCATCTAAAATAAAAAAGTTAAATAAAATGTCTTAAATATCTTAATATTAGTGAGAAAATATATCCATTATCCAATAATGTGCAAATATTATGTGTTGTAGGGATGATTCTTGACTTCAAACCACCCAATCACAAGAATATTTGTGTGGTAGGTAGAAAAATAGTTATACATAGGTGATCAAAGGGTTTTCACATTTGATAATAGCACCTTAGTGATCTCGCCTCATCATTGTAGTCATCATTTTAGCAACATATCAATAAAAATTTTTATCATACCAACAATCTTTGTCATTCGAAGAGATTTTTTTATCAAATTCAAACATATTTTTTATTCTTAGGAAATCTTCATTGACTTTAGCAATCTATATCAATATTCCTCATTTAGTTCAACAAAGAGGATTGTATGGTTGCAAATTTTTATGATGCCAAAGTGTTTGAAGAGTGCATTTTTTATTTTTTTTCAATTGTCACATCTTGACAAGTTTAGTTATGAATAGTAGAATGATCTTCAATGTGATACCAATAATTCCAACCTCTAATCACAATATATTTTTAATATAAAGTTGTAGGTTTCATCCATTTTAGTTGTGTTTGATCAAAAGTTAGCAAATTTTGAATGATAAGAAGGGTTTTCAGTCAAATATTCATTATTGTAGAGGTTCATGATTTTATCTATCTATATTACCCCATAATGAGTGAATAAATGGTGTGAGGTGTTAAATTAGTAGATAGTTTTAAAATATAAATAGTTACTCAAACCTATTTATTAATAGTTATCTTGCAAAAAATTCTTTCATGTTGAGCTTTTTGGTAACATGGATTAAAACCAAGTCCTTCTTACAAGTCTCTACTAGCTCTTATCCATGCAATGAAAAATCCAAAAATACTAAATAATGATGCAATGGTGTTCTTAGTCTTTGTAATGGTCTCCTTTTCCAATTATGAAAATCAATTGATAAACAAATTTCATGTGTTTTCATGGACCAAATTATTTGATCCATTTTTGGTAGTAGAATAAGTAGAGACAGTAGTAGAGGAAGCAAGGGCATAACCTCATCTAACATACCTTCTTGTTCAATATCCTACTACAATTCCCTCTCCAATTTTATAGCCACTAGACAAGGCATTAATGATGAATATCACAACACCATAAGTAGAAATTTAGAAAATAGTCAATAGCTTTGTGCCTAATACAATTTTGATCAAACCTATGCTACTCTCAATTTGTCTACATTTCAAAGAACAAAACTGTCTTGCCAACATTTGGCAAGAACTTCATAACAACATGACCTTGTTAAAATTGACTTGCATTTATTTGAAATTATATTTATGCTTAGTATATATCTTTTTTTGGAAGGCGATAGCGTTGGCAACTCTCTGCTGCTATGTGGGCTAGGGGAAACCCTAGCCATGAATTCTTTCTTTCTATGCATGTTGGGGGCTTTGTGTGGGGGCACTTGGGTGTGGTGTGTGTCAGGGGTGGGGGCAGTTTCTCTTGGTGTGGAGTGGTGTTTTCTAGGGCTCTTTTTTATTGTTTTTTCTTTGGGTTTTTCATCCCTTTTGGTTGCATGGAGGGGGTTATGGGGATTTCTTTTTGCTACAAGAAGATCCCTAGTTTTCTTTGGTCTGCAAGTTTTAGTGCACAGAGGTTTGGGGGAGTTTGGCCTCCCAAATATTGTTTTGGAGCTTCTAACCTTTTGGTCTTGTCTTCATTATGGAGAAGCGTGGTGTTTCCTCAAGTGTAGTTATCTCTAGAGGCATGGATCTAGTAGATCCTTCTTCCTCTATGCATGAAAATGTCATGGAGCATCTAAATAATTGTTTACTATTGTAGGTTCTTCGTTTGAGAATGGCTTACCCAAAATTAAGAAAGTGAACAACTATTTGGAGAGATTCCAAGAGTGTTATGTCTTAGTGATTCAATCTAAATCTATCTCGATTCTCGAAGGATGTTACTTACTTGACTAATCATGCTCTAATTCATAAATTCATGGGACTTCAAATTTCTTTGCTAGTTCTAGAATCTTGGGCTCAACGGATTTAGAACCCTAAAGACCTAATATGGAGTTAATGATGACTACCAATAATAACTTTCTAGTTGTGTTTACTTGCATGGTGAAAAAAAATAGGGCTTTTGAAGGTGGTCCTTATTTTTACAATTAGGTTGGGCTCTTCATGAAACCCTAGCATGTGGGGTTCAAATTGCCTAAGGATCTCCCTATCAAAGTTTTGATTTGGGTTCGTATTCCAAGGCTTCCACTAGAGTTTTGGAGGAGCAAAATTATGCGTATGATGGCTCTTCGACTTGGAAAATTGGTTGGTTCAACTCAACAAACTTTGGATAGAAAGGTAATTTCATATTCTTGAATCTACATTGAAATTGATTTAAATAATCATTTGCCAACTTATGTGGAAATATGCCTTGGATCCTCTTCTTGGATTCAACAACTTGACTAACCCTTCCTTTTAGATGTTGGTTTTGTCATGAGTATGGGAATTCACAAAGGAATTTCCCTCGGTTCAATCAGGTGTCTATTGAAACTAATGCTACCTCCAGCTTTGTTCCTAAGAATGATAAGGAGAAGGCTCCTATGTTTAATGGGGCTACAAATAAGGATGGATTTATTCTTTTTAAACCTTACAATAGGGGGAGAGGTCTGAAGAGAACCTTCAAGTACAAATAAAATGATGGGGTCTTTAATTGGTTTGATGCTTTGGAAGACAACATAGATCTATTAAATTTAATTGATGTGAGGCCGAATAATGGCATCTTCACTTGGAACAATAGAAGAAGTGCACAAAGTTATATTTCAAAGAGTCTTGACAGATTCCTAGTCTCTTGTTATTGGTTTGGGGATAGGTGTACTACTAGCTTAGAGATCTTGGATTGGAAAGGTTCTAACCACCAACCGATTACATTTTTAGTTGTTTATTCAAATATCCTAAGAATCCCTCTTTTAAGTTTCAACTCATGTGGTTGAGAGATATTTCTCTCCAGGACTTAATGGTTGAATGGTAGCATAAAGGGAGGCTTGCATATGGTAGGGTTATGCATTCCTTTGCTAAAAGATTATAGTATGTGAAGTATAGGGTCAAGAAGTGGAATAGGAAGTGCTTCGACAACCTTCACTACAATAAAATGATGGCTCAAGCTTGAATGGACACTATCACTCACTAAATACTAGATCAAGGTCTAACTGATGAGTTGAATAGAGAGGAGACAATAAATACTAAGGAACTTGAGGAATGGGAGCTATGTGAGGAGATTTTTTGGAAGCAAAAGTCCCATATTTATTGGCTATAGGAAGGGGATATAAATACTACCTTTTTTCATAACTCTATTAAAGCTACAAGGAATAGAAATATTATTACCTCTCTTGTGTCTTCAGAGGGGGCTCAACTTTATTCTCTAGGAGATATTTTTGGGGAGGCTTCTCATTTCTTCTCAACTTTTTTTACTAAAGATTCTCCCGCTGCTAGGGAGGATGAAAACCCTATTCTAGACTATATTCCCTTGTTAGTTTCTAATGAGATGAATGTGACTCTCATTCAACCCATCTTGTTGTGAGAATTGGAGGTGGTTGTGTTCCAAATGAAAAAGGAAAAGCCCCAAGCCCTAATGGTTCTCCAATAGAATTCTTCCAAGAGTTTTAAGAAATTATCAAATTGGATTTGTTAGAGGTGGTTCAAGAGTCACAAAGACATAAAAAAATGTTAAAGGCCTTGAATTATAAATTTTTGGCTCTTATTCCTAAAAGGGAAGGTGCTAGTTTTTTGGACCATTTTAGGCCCATTTCTCTTTGCAATGTGATTTACAAAATTATTACTAAATTGATTGCAAAAAGGATTAAGCCTTAGCTCAACTCTTTGATTTCCAAAGAACAAGGTGGATTTGTTGTTGGTAGACAAATTCTTGATGGGATTGTAATAACTACTAAGGCCATTCATTCTATGATGACCTCTAAGGAAAAGGTCGTGTTCATCAAAATAGACATGGAAAAAGCTTATGATAGGGTCAAATGAGTCTTCTTGCAAAAAGTTCTTTTGGCTTTTGGATTTGGCAAGGAGTTGATTGATTGGGTCATGAGTTGTGTAACTTCTACTTATTTATATATTCTTATTAATGGTGAGCTATATAAGTTATTCAGAGCTTCTAGGGGTCTTCAACAAGGGGATCCTCTATCTCCTTACTTGTTCATTATTATGGTCAACGGATTGGGAATATTTATCAAGTATCATGTTAGATAAGGGTCGATTCAGGGCTAGAGTTGGGAAAATAGTTTGTGTCCTCATTCTCACCTTTAGTTTGTGGATGATACAACCTTGATGGGCATGACCAGAATTAATGAAGCAATAAATTTAAGGAAAAATTTGGATACTTATTTGGTTGCTTTTGGCCAAAAGATTAATGAGGACAAGTCTTTGGTCTTCTTCTTCAATACTCCTCGACTTATTCAAAGTAGGATTGCTTAGATTCTTTGATTTAAGATTGGCTCTCTTCCTTTGATTTATCTTGGGATCCCCATTGTTGTGGGATCTCAACTTAGAGAGCTATGGCAGGATGTTCTAGATAAGTTTCATAGGAGGGTTAGTCATTGGACTTGTAGATGGATTTCATCAGTTGGGCAAGTGACTCTTTTGAAATTGATGGTCCAAGCCCTTCCTATTTACAAGTGTTTTGTGCAGGTTGCCCCCTTGAGTTTTATTAAGGAGTTTGATGCGCTTTCCCATCAATTTATTTGGGTAGGAAATTTTTCCTTTTCTAAGTGGAGCTTGGTTTAGTGGGATTATGTTTGTAGGTTGAAGAAGTAGGAGGGAGGTCTTGGGATCAAGCCTATGGGTTTGAATGGTCAGGTCTTAGCTACCAAATTAGATTGGCAATGGTGTACCTACCAATATCAATATTAGGCTATAATTATTACTCATAAGTACCTTCGAGGAGTGAACTCATCTAATGTGCCTTAGTGTAGCCTTCTAGAGAAGGGATCTATGATTTGGGATACCCTCAAAAGAGGGGCTCTATTTTGGATTTATAATAGGGGCTCTAATTCTATTTTGTGGTATGATTCTTGGGATGGTTATCACCCTAATAATAATTTTTCCTCATTTTGCAGTCCCTCTATAATAGTTTTCTTGAAGCGGGTTGGAGTAAGGTGGATGATTTTAAAATTGTTTAGGTTTTGGGTCAGGTGGAGGTGGTGTGTTGGACGGATCCTCAGGAGTGGCCGTTTGGTGGTATTGAGGAGGCTCGACAGGAGCTAGCTAAGATTTTGGCTAGTAGAATTTCTTAAAGGGAGGGATACTTATCTTGGGGCCCTGATCCAAAGGGAAAGTTCTCAGTTGCCTTGGGATACTTGGAGTTGGATAGAAATTTGTATGGGAAGGCTAGCGTTTGTTGGTGGAAGAAGGTATGGAATAAATTTTCTTGGCCCAAATGTAACTTCTTCTTATGTCCAGTAGTCTAAAATAGGTGCCTTGGGAGAATTCAAGGAAGAGAGGATTTTAGGGTCCTTCTATTTGTGTTCTTTGGCATAATAGTGAGGAATGTGCTTCACATCTCTTCTTCCAATGTCCTTACTCTAGGGATATTCGACATCTCTAGTGGGTGGTGTGTGATCATGCTTTTGTTCATGCCACTTCTTTGGGGAGATTTCAGGTAGGCCTCTAGTTTAGACCTCTTCTCTTTAGATTGTTTGGGCTATTGGGCCTACTTTCATTAATTAGAATCTTTGGCTAGAAATGAATCAAAGGATCTTCCAAAATGGGAAAATGGTGGTGGCTTATAGAAGATTATCAACAAGATCCAAGAGACTATTTTAGCAAAATCTAATCTTTCAATTATAGTGGATCCTAATGATTGGGCTATTATAAGGAATTTGAATTTGGTTGACAGTGGTTTTGAATTTTCTATTGGTAGAAGACCTTGACAAGCCAAAAAGAAGATTCCTCGAGAGGTTCAGTGGCTCACTTCTCCTCAAGGATCCTCAAGGAGTTCTGAAGGTAAGTATTGATGCCTCTTCGATGAGGAATCTTGGGCATGTGAGGATTGGGGGTATTGGTAGAGATAATGTTGGAGGTGTTTTGTTTTTCTTCTCTATCAATAAATGGTTGCATACTAATAACCTTATGGAGGCTCCTGCTATTCTTTGTATGATTGAAAGAGGTTGTTCCCTTGGATGGAAAAATATTATATGTGATTCACAAATTGTGGTGGATATGTTGAATGAGCAAAGGTTGGATGGAGCTAATTGGAAATTGGCCATAGTGGTTAAATAGGTTTTGAATCTGTGTTACTCTTTGGAATATGTTTCCTTTCATCATATTCTTAGAGAGTGGAATAGAGTGGTGAATTGTTTGGCTAAGTGGGCTTTAGAGCATTTTGAGAGATGGGATGTTGGTGACTGAAGACTTTTGTCACTGAAGTATTCTCTAGCTTTGGAAAATTTAATTATGGAGGACAAGAATATGTAGTTGGTTCTTTTGTGGGGCTCCTTTGGGGGACTCTTTTTAGTTGATGGTTGCTTCTTGGTGGTCTTGTGGCCTTTTTCTTTGTAATCTTTCTTTGAAGTTCAATAAATTTTTACCCTCTTTTAAAAAAAGTATATATCTTTTTTGAATATATTTTTTAATGATCAAATAATTAATAATAATTTTACATCTTATCAAAAAGTGAGAAATAGTTATTTTATTTTTATTATCCTCACAAGTGAATAATAATTTTAAATGATCTTATCAAAAAGTGGTAATTGTTCTTTTTTTCACTAACCAAAAGTTACTTTTCACCATTGAATTGGGTGATGTTTAATTTATGTTTATCATGCATGATTCAGTTGGAAAGAAAGTCAACATGTGTCATTTAATTTTAAATAAATGTGAAATAATCCATTGAGTGGCATCGTTCCTCATGTAGTAGAGTTGGTTGATACATGTACTAATAAAATTGGTCAACAATTTAAATTGCTGCTTATTTGCATAACCATTGTGTTTTTCAATACACTTCAAAGATATTCTAAGTATATTTTATATAACAAAATGGCCATACATATGCATCTGATAGAAAAAAAATTTCAATAAATATATTTTATGGTCATAGGTACATTCTAGATAGCCACTTCCACTTGTTTTTCAACACACTTCAAAAATATTTTAAATATTTTATAAGTGATAGGATGGCCATATATTTGTATTTGATGTCTATTAATGACTAAAGTACACTGTTCTAAATGATGAGATGGTTCTACATGTGTATTTGATAGCCATAGATACATTTTTGTATGGAGAATAATCATTTCCTATCAAATTAACCAATCTAATGATATTTATGGAGACTTAATCTTTAAAGAGAGAGGTGATGAGCTATTTTTAACCAATTTATTTGTTGGCCATAGGTGCATTTCAGAATAACTACTTCCACTTGTTTTTCAATGCACATCAAAACTATTTTGAATATTTTATAAGTGACAAGATGACCATACATGTGTATTTAATGACTATTATTGACAATAGATGCATTCTTCTAAATGACAAGATGATCATACATGCATATTTGATAACCATAAATATATTATGCATAGAAAATAACCACTTCCTAATAAAATTAACTAGTCTATTAAAATTTATGAGACTTAATTTTTAAATAGAGATACCATACTCATACTAAAAATATATAGATTATACATTTTTATTAAAATAATTTATTCTTCTATTATTAAAACTAAAACTTGTTATTTACTTTATAAAATAAATTTAATTTATAAATATATACACCCATAATAATCTATTATTAATTTAAGTTAATTTATATTTATGTAAATCTACTTTATTTTTTCTTTATATCAATGTGGTATCATGTAATTTATTAATAATATATTGAAAATATTTTTTATTTAAATATTAGTTTTGAAATCAATTATAATTAAAATTATTAGAAAAGGGAGTCGTTGAAATTTCAATTGCTCTCAAAATTATTGGATTTGGTTTTCTGTTCTACAATGAACTTGGTCTCTTATAGATAAAATCACAAATATCTTAAAACTATTTATGACTAGATAATAATTGAGAAGTTTTTAATATTATAATCTTTAGAGAATTTAATTATTGGGAAGTTTGTTGATTATAATGTTTATAAATTGATAGATGTGAAGAATGGGTATTTGAAATGGAATTGAGGGCATAATATTTTGAATGTGTATATGTATATTGAATATGTAATTATATGAATATGTATTTATTTATCGTAATGTATTATAATAGTCATAATAATATATTTTATAAAATATATTAAATTTTAATAAATAAATTAATTATAATAAATATTATAAGTTTTGAGATAAATTATTGAGTTAAATACTGTAAATTAATTAATATAAAAATTATATGTTGAAATATAGTTAAGAGAGATTAGGTCTTACGATCTATAGATAGTTTTTCACTATTTTGATCTTAACTATTTTATTATAGCTCAAAATTAATTGAAATTAGATGTATTGGAAATAAAACAATAAAACATAAAATAGGTTGTCCTTACAATTTATAGAGGTATACAATTATGCATAATTATGTCCTAGATGGTGTGATTATTTCCTTGTCATGTAATTATATCATCCATAGAGTTTGAACTTTAGTAATTATTGAAGATGTTTGTCTAATGCATATCTACATAAGGAAAAGTGGTACTAAGTAGCATTGTTAGGACTTTCTATAATATGGGCAAGAGTGATTATCTATCTTTTTAACAATCATTACCTTACAATGATTCAATAGTGCTAGAGATAGAGAATAAATAAAGGTTTTTGATGTTGATGTAGATAGAGTAGTCAATAGTTGAAGCTATAAATGTTAGTGATAGATACATAGATGTATAGTCCTATTTTGATTAGATTCTCTCTATGATGTTTCATTTATATGTGAATAATATGATAATTAAAATGAACTAGGATTACATTTTTAAATACACTACCATAGAAACATAACTTGAGTCATTTTATGTTTGAGGCTACTTATTTAAAATATACATATGTATAAATTGATTTATTCTAGGAACCCAAGTTTCAAAACTTAAACATATGTGAAAAATAATGTAACAAGAAAAGGGAGAGAAGTATATTTTACCCCTACCTTGGAATTTTTTCAAAACTAGGTGAGCATGCATGATAAAGTAGAAATGGCCTTTAAAAATAATGATAGAAAGGATATGCATTTTTTTGGAAGCTAAGTTGATACAAGATAGCACTTACAAAATTTACACATGAACTAAAAATGAATTTGTACTAATATTCCCTCAAATTATGTACACAATGGAGTATGCACAAATTGAGGAGGGAAAAATGAAAATAAAATATTGAAAATAAAGTATGAGATGCATTTATGTAAAACTAGGTGAAGAACATGTGTGTCTATTAGATACTTTTCTATGGTTGTCATAAATTTGAATGAAGGTAATGTATGGAGCTAATTAAACTAAATTCTTTAATGAAAATTAATTTAAATAGCTCACACTAAAATCATTGGCAAACACTTCTTCATAATAAATAAATTCTTGCAACAATCGTGTTCTCTAGTCAGCAACTTGCAGCCAACAACTTCAAACTCAATTAAATTATGCAAATGAAATTAAAATTAGTCCAAGAGCACAATGGGCTGCAACAAGCCCCTAAAAGACTCCAGGAAAACTCAAATACAAAATATTTGTAGCAGCAAATCAAACCCTCACAACATAGATTTCTTCTAGTTCATGTATCCATAAATTTTCAAAACAATCCCACTACTATTTTCTATTAATTTGGCAAATGAAATTACACCCAATTCAAAAGACAATGGGCTGAAACAAGCCCCAAAAACTCTTAGTAAACACAATAAAAATTATTTGCAATCAACAAATCAAAGCTTTGAAAACAAAGCTTCTCTCCATAACCTGCAAAAAATAACTACTCTCAACAACACGACCCTTCAATATGCAACCACTGGTGATGTTACACCTTTGCAACCTTCAACCTACAAAAACACTATGAAATCACCTTCTTGGTGGTATGCTACACCTTCCAGAGTCTTCCTCTGTAATGTAATCTGGAAAACTTTCTCTCAAAAATGAATTCATTTTTTTATTAAACAACTCCAACCCAAATGAAATGAAATGTGAATTCATTTCAATTGCATTTCCATTCATTCTAATCCCATCTTCAAAAATAAACTCCCTAACTCTAGGAATAGCTAATTTAATTTAAATTCATCATTTAAAATGAATAAAATAAGCTTTGAAATCTCCAAACATGTTGTGAGTGGTTAACAAAACTTAAATTATTTTCTTGCTTTCTTGAATAAAGCAAAAATCAGCTTTTCCACACTTGGGTGCCCACCTCCCGATTCCCTATTTTTTAGGAGTCTTAGAATTTAAAATTGGAGTTACAAATCTGATTGGCAACCTCCAAGAACCCATTCCTTCCTCTTTCTTTTTCAAGATTTCTGCTTTTAAAACATATTCTCCACTATCTCTCTTTATCTTGTTTTGACCAAATTTGCTCCAAATTGAAATTCCAAAATCCAACATGACATGACACTCAAATGCATTCCAAAATTTGAATTTCAAATGATAAAATATGAAATTCAACTCACAATTTTTTTTTGAAATAAAATCAAACTTCATTTGTTGACACAGGATAACTGTAACACCCCTCCGTTTTGCTTTCTGGATTGGACAATGCGTCCTTGTTTTGCTTTGATTTATATTTCTGGATATTCAGACACTTTATCTTGTGTGTGTATTTGGTTGCTATTCATAGAGCGACAAACTATATTATGTGATGTGATTTGATTTATTTGATGCTTTGGTTTACATGCTTTAATTGGTGTAAATATGTTAGTTGATATAACATGTAATTGCTTATGAGATTATTGGAATTATGATGGAAGTGTCAGTTTTGATGAGTGTATTGGTGAAGGGGACGGTTTTGCATCACTCGCTTGCAAGCACCCTACAAATCTGAGATTTCCTCTCCACGGTGTATTATATGTTGGATATATATCATATGATGTTGTTTACTTGGTTCTCAGGTTTGCAGGTACATGACATCGACTCCACCTGGTTTCACAGGTTTGAGCGTGTCGATCCAACGGTTAAGTTGAACGGGAGATAGTAGCTAGGTAACATGTGTCAAGTCTATGCCCTAGCCTTAGTGTGTCATCAGTTTCGTTTGTTGAGTCATAGTTTATCTTATTTTAATGTTATTTGATTCTGGAAAGTGTGATTATTTAATCAATTTTTAGAATGATTGCATTGGTTAAAAGTGGTGATTATTTTATATTAAATTAAAATTATGCTTAGATGTTATATTTAAAGTTATTAATAGAATTTAATTTAATTTAGTTTAATTTAATTTAATTTAATTTAATTTAAATTATTTAATTAAATAAATTCAATCTCAAAAGGGTTGAATTTAGTTGTTTAAATAATTAAATTAATTAATTAAGTTCAATCTTGGAATAAATTAAATAAAAGCAAAATTGAAAGATATTTGAAATTGCATTTTAAATACAAAGTGTGCTTTCGAAAATGGAATTAGGTTAATATTGTAATTGTCAATATTGCATGCAAAAGGATTAGATTTGGTTGTCTAAGATATTT